>ML436396.1:37053-78202 GCA_005239525.1 Nicotiana knightiana
GGGAGGGGGGAAGGGAGTTCGTTAGGGTTTAATTATGGAAGGTGAAATCTGGGCCATTGATCTAATTTGATCAACGACTCAGATTGATCCAGGGTTGGTCCGGGTAGGAATTAAGTAGACTGGGCCTAGTATTTGGGCTAATTTAATTGGGTTGGGGTCCGGTTGGATTTAGGCTAGAATTTAAATAGAGAGTGGCTAACTATTAAATACCCAATTAAAGTTAACTAAAATAATTTATAAGATAGCTGATAATTGTAAAAAATGAAATTGATGCTTAGAAAATTAAATTACATGATTAATAAGTATTAAAGAATGCAAACGACTAATTATTGGATAAAAATACTATAAAACATATGATTAGGCTATATTTGCAAAGTTATTACAATTATAGCCAAAGAGTACCAATTTGGCTAATTGTGAAATAATTTGGTCTTAATAGGATAAAAAATATTAAGTCAAGGTTTTTTTTTAAATCATTTGTAATGCAATTTAAAATGAATTATTAGAAATGAAATACTGAATAAATTAATAAAAATATTGGAAAATTACAGAAAAGTACAAATTGTTATGAAAACATGTTTTTCAAGGTATATATGCAATTTTAAAATAATTTGAGGAAAAATTTGGTTTCAACACTAGACGGTCCGGTGAATTGTGATAGAAATTAAAAAAGGGACGACTTGAGGTATGTATGGCTAACTTTAATCTTTGTACAGTCACCTTGTTGGTGTCCAAACATTCGGTATGATCTTCTTGTTGAGTATATGTGAATTGATTGTCTGGTTGTCTTGAGGTGTGAGATTTCATTCTCTGATTTTCTTAGTCAACTATCATGATAATTGAAATTGTGAAAGGTGACTTCTATGTGATTACTCTATCATGTACAAGGTTCGTTAAATGCTTGAGTATGTTGGTATGAAAGAATGGTAACAAACTCAAACGAGTAAATCTATCTAAGTGATAGGTGCTGTGTAAAAATTGATGAAAGGGAGTTGTGAATTGACCTAATTGAACTAAATGACTCATTGTTGGCAAGGTTTATTGTGGCTTAACTTCATACGGATAGTTGGTTGTGATGAATTTATATTCTTGTTGATGAACATTTTTTTGGTTGAATTAATAGATGATAAAGACTATTGTGAACACATGATTGATTGGGTGTTATGAAATTGTACTCTTGATGATATGAAACCCTGTGATTGAATTGGGGGCTGTTATTGTTTGCCATGAAATGTGATGGTCCTGTGGGATTGGGTTGCACGCTGCAACACGAAGTAATAAGAGGTAAAAAGGGTGGAGTGTAAATTGTACGGTGGTATTGGGTTGCATGCCGCAACACAAAATAATAAGGGTGGAGAGCTAATAAGGTGGAGTGTAAATTGTACGGTGGGATCGGGTTGCACGCTGCAACAGAATGTAATAAAGCTGAAATGTTATTGTGTTGAAATAAGAATCTGTGAGGCTCTCAATTGTAATTGTTTTTGTATCACTGTTCACTATGTGTCGGTTCCTTTAGCTTTTTTCCATCTGTGCATCTCTTGATTTTACTTGAGTAAAGTTTTCTTATACATACTAGTACTATTCCACAGTATTAACGTCCCTTTTGCGGGGGGTGCTACATCTTTTATATGAATGTAGATTGGTCCATAGGAGGTAGCTCAGCTCGCCGTTAGTGGTTCCTCCACCTTATCTTTCAGCAGTACTGGTGAGCCCCGCTTCCTCCCAGGGTCGTGTGTAATTCATGCCATCTCTTTTGAGTCCGTTATGTATTATAAGGTATAGCCGGGGCCTTGTTGCCGACAAGTATTGTATAAACTTCTAGTATTCATAGAGGCTCCGTAGACATGATGTGGGTGTATATATGTATTTTGGGTAGTAACTGTACGTATTCGAAATCGTGGTCCGTATTCGAAAGTTATGTATATATTGTGTAATTTTTTTGGGAATCCACTTTTGAAATGCTAGAAGAGAAATGAACTTAAGTTCGTAAATCCACATTTAAATCCTAAGTTTCTATTTCATAAGGAATACGATGCATTGTATATACGAGGGAAAGCGTTGGGTAGGAAAGGCAATCAAGGTCCGCTTGACTGGGTTAACCTGGTTAGGCGTTGGTCTTGTCCCTCCGTTTTGGGGCGTGAAAAACTTGGTATTAGAGCCTAAGGTTTTAAAAGTCCTAGGATGTCTCGGAGCCGTGTCTAGTAGAACCCTTCTTATCGGTATATTGAGGACCACATCTATGGTTAGGGGGCTGCATGGACATTTAGGAAAGTAGCCTTTTATTGCTATCATATATCGTGCGATGTGATGTAAGGTGAGGTTGTCTAACTCTAACTCGTGCATTATTCCAATTTTCAAAAAATGGCACGCAGGAAGAGTGTTCGACTCGGCCTAGAGGCTAATGCCACCCCAGGAGTGGCCGTAAATTCCTTATCTGATGGTGTGGGTGAGAATGATTCCCCGACCCTGAATCTGCCTGACTCTTCCATCCCAGGCCAGGATATTCCTATTCATGCCCCATCGGAGTGTTCTACAGTCCCTCTTGCTGATGTTCCTGATCCTTCTTCAGTCCCAGCTTCCGGTCCCGAGCTATTCAGATGTTAACCCAGTTAGTGGCCTCCCAGGCCCAAAGAACACATGCTGCCCCTGCATCTTCTAGCGATCAAGGGGATTCTTCGGGTTCTAGGGTCAACACGTTTCTGCGGTTAGCCCCTCCAGAGTTCACACACACCGACCCAGAGGCCGACCCTCAGGAGTTTATTGATGAGATGTACATGAGCCTCCGAGTTATGAAGGCTACTGAGACAGAGGGGGTTGAGTTTGCTTCCTATCGTCTGAAGGGAGAGGCATATTTGTGGTTTGAAATGTGGGAGAAATCCCGTGGAGAGGGGAGCCCTTCGGCGAGGTGGGAGGACTTTATTGATGCCTTTATGGATCATTTCTTGCCTGCCGAGATTATGGCAGCCAGTGCTACAGAGTTTGAGGCCCTCAAGCAGGGCAACATGAGTGTGTGGGAATATCATATAGAGTTTGTGAGCTTGTCCAGATATGTTGTTCACATGATGCCGACTATGGAGGCCAGAGTTTGACGGTTTGTTAAGGGCCTTGGTCCCTTGGTTGTTAATGAAGCTGCTACAGCTGCGTTGCATTCAGATATAAAATATGAGAAGATCGTGGGATTTGCCCAAGCCATAGAGGCTGGGATGTTGAAGATAAGAATGGAGAGGGAGAGTAGTAGTAGGGCCCGGTCAGCGGAAAACCCTGGGAGTTCAGTTGGAGGAGGGAGATCAGTCCTTGGGATAGGGTCATTAGGTCCATCCCAGTCCTATGCTCAGTCCTCAGCCAGTGTCGCGCCATCAGGGCATAGTTATCAGCGGGGAGGTCGCTTTGGACCAGGTCCAGACAGTAGGAGGTTCCATCAGTCGGGTCATTCCGATGGGAGGTTCCAGCAGCAGCGGAAGGTCCCATGCCCTAAGTGTGGGAGATTTAATACTGAGCCTTGTTATTTGTATATACCGGTATGCTATAGATGTGGACAGAGAGGCCATATCCAGCGATACTGCCGCGCACCCAGTCAGGGCGTGGGTAAGGGTACTGCTCAACCGCTACATCTTCAGCACGCCCTCCAGCACCAGCAGGGTGCGGAGCAGCTAGGAGTAGAGCGCGGTGTCAATGGGGACCCAACCGGTTTTATGCTTGGAGTGGTTGCAAGAGTGCCGAGGCTTCTCCAGATGCTGTCACATGTATTCTGACTGTCCAGTCACATGATGTTTATGCTCTGTTTAATCCCTGGTCTTCTTTGTCATATGTTATTCCATTTATTGCTTCAAGTTTTGGGATAGGACCCGAACAACTTCACGAGCCGTTCTCTGTGTCGACTCCGGTTGGTGATTCTATTACGGCCGTGCGAGTCTATAGAAATTTTGTTGTCACGGTGCGTGGTCGGGATACCACGGCCGATCTTATTGAGTTAGAAATGGTAGATATTGATGTAATTATGGGGATGTATTGGCTCTATTCGTGCTATGCTAAACTCGAATGCTGAACCAGGATTATGAGGCTTGAGTTTCCTAATGAATCAGTTATCGAGTGGGAGGGAAATAATGTTGTGCCAGGAGGTAGATTTATTTCCTACCTTAAAGCCTCAAAGATGATTAGAAAAGGGTGAACCTACTATTTGGTCCGGGTTGCGGACACCACTTCAGAGGTGCCCGCTCCCGAATCTGTGCCTATTATGAATGAATTTCTTGAGGTATTTTCGGGCGAGCTTCCTTGGATTCCACCAGATAGGGAGATCGATTTCGTGATTGATGTATTGCCAGATACGCAGCCAATATCTATTCCACCTTACCACATGGCGCCAGCAGAATTGAGAAAGTTAAAAGAACAATTGAAAGATCTATTAGAAAAAGGGTTCATTCGGCCAAGTATGTCTCCTTGGGGCGCACCGGTTCTTTTGGTCAGAAAGAAAGACGGATCGCTTCAGATGTGTATTGATTATCGACAGCTCAACAAGTTCACCGTCAAGAACAAATGCACATTGCCTCAGATAGATGATTTGTTCGACCAGTTTCAAGGTGCTAAGTTCTTCTCAAAGATTGATTTGCGGTCCGGGTATCACCAGTTAAAAATCAGGGAGCGGGATATTCCTAAGACTGCCTTCAGGACTCGTTATGGGCACTTTGAATTTCTAGTAATGTCTTTTGGGCTAACAACCGCCCCAACAACTTTTGTGGATCTTATGAATTGGGTTTTCAATCTGTTTCTCGACTCCTTTGTGATTTTATCCATTCACGATATTCTTGTTTACTCGCGGAGTTAGGGGGATCATGCTAATCACCTCAAGGCAGTTCTTCAGACTATTCATCAGCATGAATTGTATGCAAAGTTTTCAAAGTGTGTGTTTTGGCTAGAATCAGTCACCTTTTGGGGCCATGTTCTTTCCAGGGAGGGGATTCAGGTTGATCCCAAAAAGATTGCAACGACGAAGGATTGTCCTAGGCCAACGACCCCGACAGATATTCGCAGTTCCTTGGGTATAGCTAGGTAGTATCGGAGGTTCGTGGAGAGATTCTCTACCCTCGCCTCCCCATTGACTAAGCTGACAAATAAAGCAGTAAAGTTTCAGTGGTCCGATGCATGTGAAAAGAGTTTTCGGGAATTAAAGTCGAGATTGACTTCGGCACCAGTGTTGACCTTGCCAAAAGGTTCAGAGGGATTTGTGGTTTATTGTGATGCTTCAAGGGTTGGTTTGTGGTGTGTGTTGATGAAATGTTGTAAAATTATAGCGTATGCTTCAAGGAAGCTCAAGAATCACGAGAAGAATTATCCGACGCATGGTTTGGAGCTCGCAGCGGTTGTGTTTGCATTAAAAATCTGTCGGCATTATCTTTATAGGGTCCATGTGGACATGTTCACAGACCACAAGAGTCTTCAGTATTTATTCCAGCAGAAGGAGTTGAACTTAAGGTATTGGAGGTGGTTAGAATTGCTCAAAGACTATGATATGTATATTTTGTACCATCCTGGGAAGGAAAATGTGGTAGCCGACGCTCTTAGTCGGAAATCCATGGTTAGCTTGGCACTTTTGGAAGCCGGTCAGAGGCTTTTGGCTCGAGAAGTTTATCAGTTGGCCAGTCTGGCGGTCTGTCTTTCGGCCTCAGATGAGGCGAATGTCGTGGTGCATAATGGAGCGGAGTTTTCGCTTGTAGCAGAATTCAAGGGAAAGCAATTCAGGGATCCGACTTTGGCATAATTGAGGGAAGAAATTTTGAAGCACAAGATTTCAGGAGTTTCACGGCAATGATGATGGTGTCATGTAGTGTCAATAGAGGTTATGTGTTCCAGATGTGGATGATATCTAGGAAAGGGTGATGGTAGAGGCTCATAATTCTAGGTATTCCGTACACCCAGGTTCTACGAAAATGTATCACGATCTCAAGGAAATTTATTGGTGGAATGGTATGAAGAGGGGTGTGGCGGACTTTGTGGCTAAGTGTTCAAATTGTCAGCAAGTTAAGGCCGAGCATCAGAGGCCCGGTGGATTAATGCAGCTTATGGAAATACCGATGTGGAAATGGGAGATGATCAATATGGACTTTGTGGTGGGATTACCGTGCACTCCACATAGGTTCGACTCTGTTTGGGCTATAGTTGATCGGCTCACGAAACCAGCTCACTTCTTGCCAGTCAAGTCCATCGACACTGCAGAACAGTATGCTCAGTTCTGTACCAAAGATATAGTCAGGCTCCATGTCACTCCAGTATCTATTATCTCGGATCAAGGGGACCAGTTGAAAACTAACTTTTGATCAGCAAGGTTTGGGTACTCAGGTAAATCTCAGCACAACTTCGACCCACACACGAACGGTCAAGCGGAGCGGACTATTCAGACGCTTAAAGATATGTTGTAGGCTTGTTTTTTAGATTTCAAGGGTAGCTGAGATGATCACTTGCCGCTTATATAATTTGCTTATAATAACATTTTTCATGCCAGTATTCAAATGGCCCCATTTGAGGCATTGTACGGAAGGAGATGTAGATCTCCGATCGGGTGGTTTTAGGTTGGTGAGGTAGAATTGTTAGGACCAGATCTTGTGCATCAAGCTATCGAAAAAGTTAAAGTCATTCAGGAACGGATGAAGACTGCTCAGAGTCGTCAGAAATCCTATGCGGACGTCCGTCGAAGAGATTTGGAGTTTCAAGTAGATGATTGGGTATTGTTGCAGGTGTCTCCCATGAAGGGAGTAATGCGGTTTGAGAAGAAAGAGAAATTGAACCAAAGGTATGTCAGGCCATATATGATTTCTCAAAGAATAGGACAGGTGGCTTATAGGTTTGAATTGCCCCCTGAGATGTCATTAGTGCACCTAGTGTTCCATGTGTCTATGTTGAAGAAAGTTGTTGGAGATCCATTAGCCATCGTGCCAGTTGAGACTATTGAGGTTAATGAAGAATTATCTATTGAGGAGGTTCTGGTTTCTATTCTTGATAGGCAAGTCTGTAGATTGAGGAACAAAGAAATTTCTTTAGTTAAAGTGTTGTGGCGAAGTTAGCAAGTTGAGGAAGCCACGTGGGAAGAAGAAAATGAAATGAAAGAAAAATATCCCCATTTGTTTGAATAAGTCTAGTAGTGATCATGCGAATTGTCATCTCTAAGCAATTATATGTTATGTTCAGGTTTGTGCAAAAGCACCCCATTTCCCCCTAACTGCTCTACTATTGTAACTTCTCAAGTTATGCCAAAATTGTGTATGTTATGACTATTTGAGTAATGTGCAACCCCTTGGAGTGAATGCAATTATGTGAAACTCGTGTGGTGGTTAAATGATTAATTGAAGTGTAGATTGGTAATGATTAATTGAAGTGTAGATTTGTAAGGGTTAATTGAAGTGTATATGGAATGTTGAAGTAATTGAATTATATGGGACTTGTCGAGGTGACCAAATTATGTGCAAATCCATGAAATAACTAGTTATGTGTGGAATTGGTTAAGAACATGTGTTTTGGGGGCTCTCTAAGAGGTAGATAGGCCTAATTACAGAGGAAACTCTGGCAAAATTTTCAGAAAATGTTGGAGTTAGAAAAAAATTGGGGTTGAAATATTGTGTTTTCGAAACTAAATGATTTCCCGATCCTCATTCTAGGACGAATGATTTTAATTGGGGGAGGACGTAAAGACCCGTAAAATTTCTATGTCTAAAATAATGCCCGAATAGGTCCTTGTGCTGTTATAACTATAGAAATTCTTAAAACGGTCCTATTTTGAGTAAAAAGTACCCTAGAACTTGAAAGATTAAATTTTCCAGAAATTGCACGTTATGCGACACACTATGCGATTGCATAACAGCTATGCGGACCGCATAATTGTCGAATACCTGGACAGTAGCCTGTCCAAATTGAGGACAACTATGCGGCCCAGAATGCGATCGCATTTTGGATATGTGGACCGCATAGTTGTCACATTCTTGCCCCATGATTTTTGGGAGGGAGGTTATGCGACGCAGTATGCGATCGCATAACAGGTATGCGGACCGCATAGTGGTAACATACCTGAGCAGTGTGGTTTCCATTTTTGCCCATTTGAAGGCCAACTATGCGACAGGAATGCGGACCGCATAGGAGGAATGTGATCGCATTTCTATGTCGGGGCTCCTATTTTCTTAATTTAAGACCCGACCCCCTATTTTACAAAACACCCCTTCCCTTCATTTTTGACAATTTTCTGACAAAAAAATAGAAAGAGAAAAAGAGAGTTCTTGAGAGAGAAGGTTTCAATATCATCCAATTTGATTTTCCAAAATCACTCAAGCCCGGAAATTATCGAGTTATTGTCATCTTCTTCACTCAAAGAGGTAAGTCTTCACCATTGTTCCCCAATTTCTCATATTTTGGGTAAGAATAAAGCACACATAGGTTGGTTCTTGAAAATAAAAAGTTGAAATCTTGCATGCATGTGATTTAAACCCCGTAATCTAGTAAAGGGAAAAACAAGTTTGGGTAATTATTCTCAAAAAGGGGTTTAGTAGTCTAAGGGGTCACATAGTGTTTGATAAAATTCTCAATTGAGTACAAGATTCCTAATTCTAAGTGAAATATGTCACATTGTGGAATAGATTGACGGTGCTAGACGGTCCGGTGAATTGTGATGGAAATTAAAAAGGGGACGACTCGAGGTATGGATGGCTAACTTTAATCTTTGTAGAGTCACCTTGTTGGTGTCCAAACATTCTGTATGAGCTTCTTACTGAGTATATGTGAATTGATTGTCCGGTTGTGTTGAGGTGTGAGATTTCATTCTCTAATTTTCTTAGTCAACTATCGTGATAATTGAAATTGTGAAAGGTGACTTCTATGTGATTACTCTATCATGTGTAGGGTTCGTTAAATGCTTGAGTATGTTGGTATGAAAGAATGGTAACGAACCCAAATGAGTAAATGTATCTAAGTGATAAGTGTTGTGTAACAAGTGATAAAAGGGAGTTGTGAATTGACCTAATTGAACTAAATGACTCATTGTTGGCAAGGTTTATTGTGGCTTAACTTCATACGAATTGTTGGTTGTGATGAATTTATATTCTTGTTGTTGAACATATTTGTGGTTTATTTAATGGATGATAAAGATTATTGAGAACACATGATTGATTGGGTGTTATGAAATTTTACTCTTGATGATATGAAACCCTGTGATTGAATTGTGGGTTGTTATTGTTTGCCATGAATTGTGATGGTCCGGTAGGATCGGGTTACACGCTGCAACATGAAGTAATAAGGGTGAAGAGGTAACAAGGGTGGATTGTAAATTGTACGGTGGGATCGGGGTGCACGCCGCAACACGAAGTAATAAGGGTGGAGAGGTAACAAGGGTGGAGTGTAAATTGTACGTTGGGATCGGGTTGCCCGCCGCAACAGAATGTAATAAAGCTGAAATGTGATTGTGTTGAAATAAGAATCTGTGAGGCTCTCAATTGTAATTGTTTCTGTATCACTGTGCATATGTGTTGGTTCCTTTAGATGTTTTCCATCTGTGCATCTCTTGATTTTACTTGAGTAAAGTTTGCTTATACATACTAGTACTATTCCACAGTAATAACGTCCCTTTTGCTGGGGGCGCTACATCTTTTATATGGATGTAGGTGGGTCCATAGCAGGTAGCTCAGCTCGCCGTTAGTGGTGCCTCCTCCTCATCTTTCAGCAGTACTGGTGAGCCACACTTCCTCCCGGGGTCGTGTGTGGGTGTATATATGTATTTTGGGTAGTACCTGTACGTATTCGGAATCGTGGTCCGTATCGGAAAGTTATGTATGTATTGTGTAATTCTTTTTGGGAATCCACTGTTGAAATGCTAGAAGAGAAATGAACTTAAGTTTGTAAATCCACGCCTAAATCCTAAGTTGCTATTTCATATGGAATACGGTGCATTGTATATACGGGGGAAAGTGTTAGATAGGAAAGGCAATCCAGGTCCGCTTGACTGGGTTCACCTGGTTAGGCGCCGACCTCGTCCCTCTGTTTTGGGGAGTGACATGGTAGAGGACGACTACGCAGTGTATCCCGAGCACTGGCGAGAGCAGCGACAGAGGAGCCTATAGCAGCGACAGCTGAGGAGCCGACACAGGATGTCCCTATTGCTTCTCCAGCCTTACAGGAGACGTTAGCTTAGTTCATGTGCATGTTCAGCACTCTCGCTCATGCTGGACTACTTCTGATGTCTCCCGCTACATCTTAGGCTGGGGGAGGCGCACAGACCACCGCAGCCCGCACTCCGGAGTAGAGGGGCCAGGTTGATCAGGCCCCAAAGTATATTCCGCCGCCACCGGTGGCTCCGGTACAACATGGGACCAGGATAGCTGCTTCTGAGGTAGAGAAGCTCAGAATTGAGAGGTAAAAGAAGTACCACCCACCTATTTTTAGCAGACTAGCTTCAGATGACGCTCTGGGATTTCTTGAGGAGTGTCATTGTATTCTCCGCATTATGGGCATTGTGGAGACCAGTGAGGTTTCTTTCACCGCTTTCCAACTGAGGGAAGCGGCATATCAGAGGTGGCGGGCCTATGAGCTGAGTAGTCCGGATGAGACAGCCCCACTCACTTGGACTCAGTTTTCAAAGATATTTCTGCGAGAGTATGTCCCTCCGAAACTCAAGAATACTTGACGCGCGGAGTTCGAGCAGTTGCACTAGGGTACTATGACTGTGTTGGAGTATGCATTCCATTTCAATGATTTAGCTCGGTATGCACCAGCCTTGGTTGCCACAGTCCTAGAGCTGGTTCGTCGCTTCATTGAGGGACTTCACCTTATTATTCGGACCAGTATGGCCAGAGAATTGGAGATAGATATCACTTATCAGCATGCAGTGAGTATTGCCAGGAGAGTAGAGGGCATCTTCGCCCGGAACCGTGAGGAGAGAGAGAGGCCAAGAGGTCTCGAGAGACCGACCACTTTTCAGGAGCTCGTGCACCAACAACACGTTACGGTGGGGGCTTTGTGGGTCGCCCTTTTAATTCAGCTCTTCCACTAGCCATCAGTATTCCAGCTCCTCCTAATCCTCATAAGTTCTATTATGAACCGCCAGTATCTAGTATGCCTCCAATTTGAGGTGTTATTTTCAGCTAGCCCAACAGGCCAGCTCCTATTAAGTCTCAGCTGCAGCGTACTCCGAGGGGTTTTTTTTGAGTGTGGTGACACTCGTCACGTGATTAGAGATTGCCCAGGGACAGGAGAGGTGCACCTCCACAGTCTTATCAGCCTTCACGTGCTCCGCCGAGTCCTCCAGCTATTCTTCCAGCCCAAACTACCACTCCACCTCCTCAGTCAGCTCGAGTCGGAGGTCGGGGAGGTAGAGGTCGCCCCAAAGGGGGAGGCCAGGACAGATACTATGCCCTTCCAGCCCGTCCCGAGACTGTTGCTTCAGACTCAGACATCACAGGTATTGTCCCTGTCTTCCATAGGGATGCATCAATATTATTTGACCCAGGCTCTACGTATTCATATGCGTCCTCTTATTTTGCTCCACATTTGGGAATATCTCGGGATTCTTTGAGTTCACCTGTTTATGTATCTACTCCTGTGGGAGACTCTCTAGTTGTGCACCGTGTATGTCGGTCGTGTTTGATTTCTCTTAGTGGTCTTGACACCAGTGCTGATTTGTTATTACTCAACATGGTGGATTTCGATGTTATCTTGGGCATGGACTTGTTGTCTCCCCATTATTCTATTCTTGATTGTAACGCTAAGACAATGATGCAGGCTATTCCAGGATTGCCGGTATTATAGTGGGGAGGTACCTTAGAGTATGCTTCTCGCAGGGTCATTTCATTTCTTAAGGCTAAGCGGATGGTTGAGAAAAGGTGTGATGCGTATTTGGCCTATCTGAGAGATGTTAGTGTTGATACCCCTCCAGTTGAGTCAGTCCCAGTAGTGAGGGACTTTCCTGATGTATTCCCAGCTGATCTTCCGGGCATGCCGCCCGACAAAGATATTGATTTTGGCATTGATTTATTACTGGGCACTCAACCCATTTCTATTCCTCCTTGTCGTATGGCTCCTACTGAGTTGAAGAAGAATTTACATGAGTTGCTTGATAAGGGTTTCATCAGGCCCAGTGTATCACCTTGGGGTGCTCCAGTGCTATTTGTGAAGAAAAATGATGGCTCTATGCGTATGTGTATTGATTATCAGCAGTTGGACAAGGTTACAGTGAAGAATAGTTATCCTTTGCCCCGCATTGATGATTTATTTGACCAACTATAGAGTTCCAGAGTATTCTCCAAGATCGATTTGCGATCTGGCTATCATCAGCTGAAGATTCAGAGTCGAACATCCCGAAGACTACCTTCAGGACCAGAAATGGTCACTACGAGTTCTGAGTCATGTCATTTGGGCTGGCCAATTCCCCAGCAGCTTTTATGCATTTGATGCATAGTGTGTTCCGGCCTTATCTTGGTTCCTTCGTCATTGTGTTTATTGATGACATTCTGGTGTATTCCCGATCACGGGAAGATCATGAGCAGCACTTGAGGATCGTGCTTCAGATTTTGAGGGAGAAGAGATTGTATGCAAGATTCTCTAAGTGTGAGTTCTGTCTTGATTCACTGGCATTCCTGGGCCACATAGTGTCTTGTGATGGGATCAAGGTAGATCCGAAGAAGGTGGAGGCGGTGCAGAGTTGGCCTAGACCGTCATCAGCTATGGAGATCCGCAGTTTCCTTAGTTTGGCAGGGTACTACCGTCGCTTTGTAGAGGGGTTTTCATCTATGGAAGCACCTATGACCAGACTGACCCATAAGGGTGCTCCGTTCAGGTGGACCGAGGAGTGTGAGCAGAGCTTTCAAAACCTCAAGACAGCTTTGACTTCGGACCCAGTATTAGTGTTGCCTACAGGTTTGGGGTCTTACACTGTCTACTGTGATGCCTCGAGGATTGGCCTTGGAGCAGTATCGATGCAGGACGGTAGGGTGATTGCCTACGCGTCCAGAGAGTTGAAGGTGCATGAGAAGAATTATCTGGATCATGACCTCGAGTTAGCAGCTATTGTTCACGCCCTGAAGATCTAGCGTCATTATTTGTACGGTGTTCCATGTTAGATTTTTACAGATCACCGGAGTTTGCAGCACTTGTTTAGGTAGAAGGACCTTAATTTGCGCCAACGGAGATGGTTGGAGTTATTAAAGGACTATGACATCACTATATTATACCACCTGGGGAAGGACAATGTGGTGTCCGACGCCTTGAGCCGCCGGGCAAAGAGTTTGGGGAGATTGGCATATCTTCCAACGGTTGAGAGGCCCTTAGCCTTCGTTGTTCAGTCCTTAGCCTGTCAGTTCGTGAGATTAAATCTTTAATATCCTTGCCGGGTTTTAGCTTGTGTGGTGGCTTTGACTTCTCTTTATGACCGCATTCGAGAGCGCTAGTATAATGATCCCCACCTTTTGGTTCTCCAGGACAGGGTTCGGTGAGGTGACACCAGGGATATGACTATAGGAGATGACGGTGTAATGAGGATGCATGGTCGGATTTGTGTGCCCAATGTGGGTGGGCTTCGGGAGTTGATTCTTAAGGAGGCCCACAGCTCGCGGTATTCCATTCATCCGGGTACCTCGAAGATGTACCATGATCTGGGACAACGCTATTGGTGGAGAAGGATGAAAAAGGATATGGTGGAGTTTGTGGCCAAGTGTCTCAATTGTCATCAAGTCAAGTATGAGCATCAGAGGCTAGGAAGGTTACTTCAGCAGATTGAGCTTTCAGAGTGGAGGTGGGAGCGGATCACTATGGACTTTGTGGTTGGACTTCCTCAGACTTTGAAAAAGTTCGATGCTATTTGGGTGATTGTGGATCGGCTGACCAAGTCAACCCATTTCATTCCAGTGGTGACTACATACTCCTCCAAGAGGTTGACGGAGATTTATATCAGGGAGATTCTTCGCCTCCACGGTATTCCAGTATCTATCATTTCAAACAGAGGTATACAGTTCACTTCACAGTTCTGGAGAGCCATTCAGCAGGAGCTAGTCACCAGGGTTGAGTTGATTACAACCTTTCACCCTCAAACGGACGGTCAGCCCGAGGGCACGATTCAGCTTCTTGAGGATATGCTCCGTGCCTGTGTGATGGATTTTGGATGGTCATGGGACCGATACTTGCCACTTGCAGAGCTTTCTTATAATAACAGCTACTAGTCCAGCATTCAAATGACGTCGTATGAGGCTTTGTATGGTAGATGGTGTCGATCCCTAGTGGGATGGTTTGAGCCGGCTGAGGCCCGATTGCTGGGTAAGGATTTGGTCCAGGATGCCCTACACAAGGTGAAGGTTATTCAGGAGAGACTTCGCACGGTTCAGTCCAGGTAGAAGAGTTATGCGGACCGGAAGGTTCGTGATTTGGCATTTATGGCTGGTGATCTGGTTTTGCGACGGGTATCGCCTATAAAGGGTGTCATGAGGTTCGGGAAGAAGGGTAAGTTGAGTCCGAGATTCATTGGTCTTTTTGAGGTATTGCAACGTGTTGGGGAGGTTTCTTATGAGCTAGACTTGCCTCCAAACCTAGTAGGAGTTCATCCGGTATTCCACGTCTCTATGCTCCAGAAGTATCACGGTGACCCGACTCATGCTTTGGATTTCAGCTCAGTCCAGTTGGACAAGGATCTATCATATGTTGAGGAGCCAGTGGCTATATTGGATAGACTGGTCAGAAATCTTAGGTCAAAGAATATTGCATCAGTCAAGGTTCAGTGGAGGGGTCAGTCGGTCGATGAGGCGACTTGGGAAACCGAGCAGGATATACGTAGTCAATACCCTCATCTTTTTACAACTTTAGGTATGTCGCTACACTCGTTCGAGGACGAACAATTGTCTTAAGAGGGGAAGAATGTAACGACCCAGTCGGTCGTCTTGAGAGTTAGCGCCCCGATCCCCTAATAACTGCTTTCCCCACTTTTATATCCGCTTATGGGACTTGTCGGAATGATTAGTTGCAAAATTCGGAGAGTTTTTGGACACATAGTCCACACATATGAGTTTAAGCTTTAGAAATCAGACCGTAGTTGGAACTGAGGGAAGTCTGGTTCGGAATGGGATTTCGTCGACTCCTTTAGCTCCGTTAGGTGATTTCGGAGTTAGGAGCGTGTCCGGAATGTGTTTTCAAGATTAGTAGTGGATTTAGTCTTGAATCGGTGAAAGTTAGAATTTCGGCTATTTCGGTCGAGCGGTGAAATTTTGATATAGGGCTCAGAATGGAATCCCGAGAGTGGCTGTAGGTTCGTAGTGTGATTTATGACCTGTGTGTAAAATTTGAGGTCATTTGGACTAGTTTTGACGTGTTTCGGCATCGGTTATAGATTTTGGAAAATTCATAAGTTCTTAGGCTTGAATCCATGCATAATTGGTGATTTTGATGTTATGTGATGTGTTTTGGAGGCTCGACTAAATTTGGATACGGTATAAGGACTGGTTGGTAAGTTTGGTTGAGGTCCCGGGGGCCTCGGAGATGTTTCGGATGCTCAACGGAATAGGTTTTGAACTTCAAACCAGCTGAAGCATTGCTGGTGTTGGTGTTTCGCACCTGCGGAAGGGGAGCCGCAGGTGCGGAGGGGGCCATCACAGATGCGGAATTGGCCTGGGTCAGCCTGGCTCGCAGGTGCGGCAAGAGTCCCCGAGATGCAGCCCAGTGACCGTAGGTGCGATTCCAGCCCACTTAAGTATTTTTTGCACCTACGATGTATTTTCCGTAGGTGCGGTCCAAGAGGGTGCAAGTGCGGGATCGCTGGGCAGTGTTTTCCAAAATTCGAGGGATTGAAATTCATATTTTCTAAAACGATTCAGAGCTCGGGATTAGGCGATTTTGAGTGGGTTTTGAAGAGAAGACTCATAGGTAACGATTCCTAACCTTATTTAACTTTTATATCATTAATCTATAGCAGTTTCTTCAATATAATCAATGAATTTGGGTGAAAATCATGAAAATGGGAGGAAGGTTCCCCAAATAGAAATCTGACAATTTAATGAGATTTTGACGTCGGTTTTCAATGATTCTTGTTGAGTGAGTTTGTGGGTGAATGGGTTTTCTAAATTTGTAACTTTCACTCGTTTCCGAGACGTGGGCCCGAGGGACTTTTTGGGCAATTCTCCTAAATTCGCGTATTAGCCTTGAACTAATTAGCTAGATCGATTTCTTACAATGATATTTACATTATGCAATTGAATTGAATACATTTGGGTCATTCGGAGTCGGGTACTCGTGTCAAGAACGTGGTTTTGAGTTGAGTGGAGCAGTCGAGGTAAGTGGCTTGCCTAATTCTGTGTTGGGGACTTCACCTTAGGTCGTTTTGATACTATTTGTTGTATGGGCGTCGTGTACGTGAGGTGATGAGTACGCGCACTGACGTATTCAGGGATCTTTCCCCCTGTACTGCATAATCATTTGGAAATGCGGGACGGTATCCCGGGAGATTCCACTTTGTGGTATATATTATGTTAAGCCGAGGCTTTTCTTACTGTAAACTTATATTGTTTTTCTTAAACTTTTTACCGTAGACATTACTTATCTTTTGTATTGTTTTAAACTAACTTATTTAGAAATCCAGTAGAGCCTTAACCTGACCTCGTCACTACTTGACCGGGGTTAGGCTTGGCACTTACTGGGTACCAAATGTGGTGTACTCATACCCCTTTACTGCACATGTTTTAGTGTGCAGATCCAGGTATGAGCTATCAGACTCGTGGTTAGTCGCTGCTGCTGATTCCAGGAGACTACAAGGTATTTCTGCCGCGTCCACAGAATCCATCGATTCTCCTTCTGTTCTATCTTGTAGAGACGTTCTTATGTACTTTCTATTTTTTGTTAGAGCTTCAGTAGTGTTAGAAGCTTGTGACTGTTTGTGATATTCCAGGTTTTAGGAATCTATATCTTGTACGTGCCAAGTGGCGATGTTTCATTAGTAGATTTACTTTATTTTGTCATTATTTTATTGTTTATACCTAATATCTTCTCCGCAACTAGGCTTACCTAGTCGTAGAGACTAGGTGCCATCACGATGCCTTTCAGAGGGTAAATGGGGTCGTGACAAGTCCGGAATACAAAGTGGACAGGAGAAATACAATATTCGGAAGGAGACTCTGCTGGTCACGGGTCGTAATATGGAGTGCAACTCACCTAAATCTCTGCATCCATACACGCCTCTGCACTTACAAGGCCGCTAATCATAAATGCACCTGCACAAAAATGAGCAGCAAGTGTAGTATGAGTACGTAAATCAACACGTACCCAGTAAGTATCCCGCCTAACCTCGAAGAGGTAGTGACGAGGGGTCGACTTCGACATTTACTAAGGGCCAACAATATGATAATCTGAAATTCTAATTAAGCATGAAATACGACAATAAGGCTCAGAACAAGAAATAACGAAACAAGTCTTCATCACAATTAAGAGACTGAATTACTTCCTTCTTTTAAAACATATAATCACACAAACAATGAATTTGTACCAAATATAAAATGGACTTCCAGTTCCGTTATCGCACACAAATACCACCGAGGACGTTTGGCCAAATCCAACATAAATGTAAGTTGTCACGACCCCAAACCACCCGGTCGTGATGGCGCCTATCATGGAACTAGACCAGCCGGCACATTTTCAAAATAATTCGATAATTCATAATAAACGTGTTTTTAAACCATTAATTAATAAAACTTCATAACATAAGTTTAAATAACAAGTGCGTAAAGCAAACAAAAGCCCGACATCAGGGTGTCACAAGTCACGAGCGTCTATCAAGGACTATCCGAAAACAACCAGGACTATCACAGTCTGGAAAAAACTAATGAGGTCTAAGGAAGATAAGAGGGAGAGGAGCAAGGCTGCGATCGCCTTGTAGCTACCTTGCCGACTCCGAGTATCTGTGGCGGATGGAAGAATCAGCGCCCGCTATCACGTCCAAAAATCCCTAGATCTGCACACGAGGTGCAGGGAGTAATATGAGTACGCCAACTCAATAAGTAATAAATTTAAATAAGGACTGAGCAGTAAGAAACACATAAATCCATGTCATAAAATCACTGTAAGCACAACTTGCCTTCAAAATAGTGTATAAGTCAAAATAATCTTGCTTAAAATCCAATTTCAGTACAAATCATTTGAAGATATTTTTTCAACAATTTCAACATAGTATTAATGAACTTTAGAGTAAAAGAAATGAAAGTCATAAATATCCCCTCGGGCAAAATATGTATCATAAACCGCCCCTCAGGCATAACATCACTCAGAATCAGCCCCTCGGGCAACCTAACTATTACTTGTAATCAGACCCGCGGGCACAACATGAATCAAGAACAACCCCTCGGGCAAAAATCATATCACTCACTCAGGGTACCCGCGCTCACTAGGGTGTACAGACTCTAGAGGGGCTCCTACAGCCCAAGCACTATAACAAGCCATCTTGTGGCGTAATCAATCAGGACCTCAGCCTCTCATATATCATAAATTAGTACAACATGCTATGGCGCGCAGCCCGATCCCATGATATCCTCACACACAGGCCCTCGACCTCACTCAGTCAGAAACCTCTCAAGCCACTCGAGCTATCAATAAAATGGGTGCTCAGCCAAAAATATCATTTTATGCATCAAAACGGAGTAAATAAGACTAAGTTATTAAATCAGTAAAACATAGCATGACTGAGTACAGATAAATCAAAAAAGTGAGGAAATAGTAGTAAAATCCCCTTAAGGGTCCAAACAACTTGGCATATGGCAAAAATACGACATTCAGCCCAAAACATGGTAATACTTTCTAAAACAAAAAATATCATATAGTTTTCAGTCAAATACGCAACATAATAGTTTCTACGGGACAGACCAAGTCATAATCCCCAATGGTCCACGCCAACGGTGTGAAAAACGTGGTTTCATACCCTTAGGACAAGATTTACAATCATTACCTACCTTAAACCGGACGAAAGTCTACTCCGCGATGCCCTTGCTGCTCGACTCGGCCATAAACCGCCCCGAGTCTATCCAAAATCAGAATCATATCATTAATACATGCTAAAGGAACAAAGCCCACGTGAAAAATATCAAATTACATCACAAATCCCGAAATTGGCCTAACCTGACACCCGGGCCCACGTCTCGAAATCTGATAAAAATCACATAGCCCGAATCATTATCCTCTCACGAGTCCATATATACTTAATTCATCAAAAACTAACTTCGTTTGAACCCTCAATCACCCAATTCTTAGTCTCAAGTTTAAAGCCCTAATTCCCTAAGTTTTCACGTTTATTCCCCCAAATTTCATGCTTAATCAGTTAAAATTTACCAAAGAATAAAATTTTAGGTGCAAAAACATTACCGCAAAGTGTTTCCCCTTGAATCCTTCTTTAAAATCCATCAAAAAGCTCCATGTCCGAACAAAAATGATGGAAAATAACCCAATTTTGCGAAGGGGTCCTTATATACTTTTCTGCCCAGCTAAACTGCATCTGCGGTCCCTTTTTTGCACATACGACCACCGCATATGCGGAAATTACTTAAAATGCTAAAACCACACCTGCGATCGACCCTTTGCACCTGCGGACTCGCAGGTGCGACACTCAATCTGCTTCTGCGAAAAGACCCTAGGCCTCCAAACTATGCACCTGTGACAAAATTCCGCACCTGCATTTCCCAAGCCATATGTGCGGCCACACCAGAACAGCTGCACTTCCCAAGTTCTAACTCCCCGATGGCCATCCAAAATCATCCCGAGCCCCTCTGGACCTCAACAAAATATACCGACACCTCATATAACATCACGCGAACTTAGTCAAACCCTCGGAACACTCAAAACAACATCAAACACCAAATTAACATGAAATTCAAGCCTAAGAAATTTTAAACTTCCGAAATTCGCCAACGATCCCGAAACCAACCAAACCACGTCCAAATGACCTGAAATTTTGCGCACACATCACAAACAACACTACAAATCTATTACAACTTCCAAAATTCCATTCCGACCCTTATAGCTAATTTTGCACTGACGATCAAAATTTGCCAAAAATTCGATTTCGCCAATTCAAGCCTAATTCTACCACGAACCTCCGAATAACGTTCCGAACACACCCCTGAGTACCAAAACACCTAACAAAGATATTCGAACCATAAAAACCACATTTCGAGATCATTTACTTATAAGTCAACTTCCGATTGACTTTTCTAACTAATTAACTAATTTAAGAGACTAAGTGTGTCATTTCTCTCCACAATCACTTCGAACCCGAGCCAACCAACCCAACACAATATAAAAGAGCTGAACCACACATAATGAAGCAAAAATTGGGGAAACGGGTCTAAACTCTCGGAACGACCGGTTGGGTCGTTACATCATCCCCCTCTTAAACAAACGTTCATCCTCGAACGAGTCTGGAAATATACCCGGAGTATCAAATAGGTGTGGATATATGCTCCGCATCTTCCGCTTGGTCTCCTAGGTGGCCTCCTCCACAGGCTTCCCTCCCCACTGCACCTTAACTGAAGCTATATCGTTTGACCTCAACCTTCGGACATGCCGACCCAAAATAGCCACTGGATCTACCTCATAAGTCATATCCCCCTCTAGTTGAACCGTGTTGAAGTCCAAAACATAGGACGGGTCACCAACATACTTCCGAAGCAAGGAAACATGAAACACGGGATGCATACTTGACAAGTTGGTTGACAAAGAAAGTCTATAAGCCACCTCCCCTACCCTCTGAAGCACCTCATAAGGTCCAACAAACCAGGGGCTCAACTTGCCCCTCTTCCCAAAACGCATATCCATGGGCGATACCTTCAGCAGAACCTTCTCCCCAGCCATGAAGGATACATCATGGAACTTCCTGTCCGCATAGCTCTTTTGCCTAGATTGCGTCGTGCAAAGCTGCTCCTGAATCAACTTCATCTTATCTAAAGCATCCTGCACCAAATCTGTACCCAAGAGTCTAGCATCACCTTGCTCAAACAAACCGACCGGATATCTACACCTCCTCCCATATAAATCCTTATATGGAGCCACCTGAATACTCGAGTGATAACTATTATTATATGCAAATTCCGCGAGTGGCAGAAACTGGTCCCATGAACCCCCAAAATCAATAACACAAGAGCGCAACTTGTCCTCTAGTATCTGAATAGTGCGCTCGGACTGCCTGTCCGTTTGAGGATGAAAAGCTTTGCTCAAATCGACAGGAGTTCCCAACTCCCACCGCACAGCATTCCAAAACTGCGATGTGAACTGAGTACCTCTATCATAAATGATGGAAACTGGAACACCATGCAATCGGACAATCTCCCGGATATAAATCTTAGCTAACCACTCCGAAGTGTAAGTGATACCAATAGGAATGAAGTGCGCGGACTTGGTCAACCGATCCACAATCACCCAAATAGCATCGAACTTCCTCGAAGTCCGTGGGAGCCCAACTACAAAGTCCATGGTGATCTGCTCCCACTTCCACTCCGGAATGACCATCATCTGAAGCAATACGCCTGCTCTCTAGTTCTCCTAATTGACCTGCTGACAGTTGAGACACTGAGCTACAAATCCGACAATGTGCTTTTTCATCCGCCTCCACCAATAATGTTGTCTCATATCCTGATACATCTTCGCGGCACTTGGATGGATGGAATACCGTGAGCACATATCCGACCTTGCATCCTCAACGCATCATCATCGTCAATAGCTACATCCCTGGCATCACCTCGCCCGACCCTATCCTGAAGAACAAGCAAGTGTGGGTCATCATAGTGGCGCTCCCTGATATAGTCATAAAGAGAAGACCTGTAGACTATGAAAGCCAATACTTGACTGGGCTCCGCTATATCCAATCTCACAAACAGGCCCACTAAGGCCCGAACATCAAGTGCTGAAGGTCTCTCTGCTACTGGAAGATATGCTAGACTCCCCAAACTCTCTGCTCGGCAACTCAAGGCATCGACCACTACATTGGCCTTCCCCGGATAGTATAGAATAGTGATTTCATAGTCCTTGAGAAGCTCCAACCATCTCCGCTGACAAAAATTCAGATCCTTCTGCTTAAACAAATGACGCAGACTACGGTGATCAGTAAAAACCTCATAATGAACCCCATACAAATAGTGACACCAAATCTTCAAGGCATGAACAATTGCGGCTAACTCAAGATCATGCACTGGATAATTCTTCTCATGTGTCTTCAACTAGCGTGAGACATAGGCAATCACCCTACACTCCTGCACCAAAACATAGCCAATGCCTATCCTTGAGGAATAACAATACACGGTATAAGAACATGAAGTTGATGGCAGTACTAACACTGGAGTTGTGGTCAAAGTAGCCTTGAGCTTCTGAAAGCTCTCCTCACACTCGTCCGACCACCTGAAAGGATCACCCTTTTGGGTCAATTTGGTCAGGGGCGAAGCAATAGAACAAAACCCTTCCACAAAGCTACGGTAATAGCCCACCAAACCAAGAAAGCTCCTAATATATGTAGCTAGGGACGGTGTGGGCCAACTCTGCACCACCTCCATCTTCTTCAGATCTACCTAAATACCCTCACTGGACACCACGTGCCCCAAGAAAGCTACTGATCCAAGCCAAAACTCACACTTGGAGAACTTTGCATAAACTTTCTCCTCTCTCAATCTATGCAATACGACTCTCAAATACTAAGCATGCTCCTCCTGGCTACGAGAATACACCATTATGTCATCAATGAACACAATAACGAAGGAATCCCAATATGGCTGAAATACATTGTTCATCAAATGCATGAACACTACTAGGGTGTTGGTCAGCCCAAATGACATCACCAAGAACTCATAATGGCCATAACGGGTCCTGAAAGCCGTCTTAGGAATATTTGAATCCCAAATCTTCAGCTGATGATACCCGGACCTCAAATCAATCTTAGAGAACACCCTAGCTCCCTGAAGCTAGTCAAACAAATCATCAATACGAGGCAAAGGATACTTATTCTTGATTGTGAATTTGTTCAACTACATGTAGTCAATACATATTCTCATGGAACCATCCTTCTTCTTCACAAATAACATTGGTGCACCCCAAGGTGATACACTAGGCCAAATAAACCACTTATCTAGGAGTTCATGAAGCTGCTCTTTCAATTCCTTCAATTCCACTGATGCCATAGGATACGTTGGAATGGAAATAGGCTGGGTGTCTGGCACCAGATCAATACCAAAATCAATATCCCTATCACGTGGCATGCCCGACAGATCTGCAGCGAACACATCCAAAATATTATGGACCACAGGAACAGAATCAATAATGGGAGTCTCAACACTAACATCCCTCACAAAAGCCAAATAAGACAGACACCTTTCTCCATTATACATTGAGCCTTCAGGTATGAAATCACCATACTAGGCACACAATCAATGCAACGTCTCCACTCAACCCTCGGAAATCCCTGCATCGTTAAGGTCACGATCTTAGCGTGGAAGTCTAGAACAACATGACATAGAGAAATCCAATCCATGCCCAATATCACATTAATGTCAACCATGCTGAGAAATAATAGATCCACTCAGGTCTCTAGACCCCCAATAGACACCCCACATGACCGATACTCGGTCCACAACAATAGTATCGCCCACCGGAGTCGACACATGAACAGATGTAACTAGGGACTCACTGGGCATATCCAGAAAAAGAGCAAAATATGACAAAACATAGGAATATGTGGAACCAGGATCAAATAAGACCGAAGCATCTGGGTGAAAAACTAAAACAATACATGTAATCACAGCATCTGAGGCCATATCATCTGGTCTGGCTAGAAGTGCATAAATACGGGCCTGGCCTCCACCTGCTCGACCTCCCCCTCTAGTGTGGGCTCTTGCAGCCTAACCCCCACCCCTAGCTAGCTGGGCGGATGGTGAAGTAACTGGTGCTGAAGTCAATGGATGACTCCTCTACTGAGACGGGCCCCCATGGTGACGAGGGCACTGCCTCCACATATGCCTCAACTGCCACACTCATAACAACCTCCCGGTGCTAGAGACGGGGACTGAAGGGAACCCTAGCACCGGGATGACTAGTAGAAGAACATGGCATGGATGATCCCTGAACTGATGGCGCACGGGACGAGCTCTGGGATGGAAGGGCACTGAATGATGGGTGCCCCTAATGAGAACCGTGAGGACCATGACCAGTTGATCCACCACGATGACCTGAGCGGGCTAAGTAAGCCTGCCTGAATGGACGACCTCTGTCGTGCTGGAACTGATCCCTGGAGGGAACAATACAAAAACTACCACATCCTCGAGGCCTCTTGGCCTCTCTCTCAACTCGCTCCTGACGACGAACTGACTCAATCTCTCGGGCAATTTCAACAACCTGCTCAAAACTAGCACCCGATACTCTCTCCCTAGTCATAAGAATCTGAAGAAGATAGGTGAGGCCATCCACGAACCTCCTGATCCTCTCTCTCTCTCTATAGGGACCAACCAAACAGCATGACGGTCTAGCTCTGAAAATGTCATCTCATACTGCATCACATTCATATAATCGTGACGCAACTACTCAAACTTCCTGCAAAGCTCCTCTCTACGGGACTGTGATACGTACTTCTCTAGGAAGAGAGTGGAAAACTGTTGGAAAGTAGTGAACGAAACCCCACCGGTCTCCAATATACCCGTTGTACGAAGAATCCTCTAACACTTGTCTAAGAAACCCTAGGAATCCTCACCCTCGGCGCCACTGAAAGTCGGAGGCTGAAGTCTACCAAACCTCTCCAATCTACGTTGCTCGTCGTTAGGCTTGACTGGAATCACATAGTCCTGAGGAGGGGCGACCGGTTGGGGTGGAGCTTCCCCCGATGTCTGAAGTCCCTGAATAACCTGCTTAGGTGTACGAGCGGCAGGAGTCTGAGTGCCTTCCCCGGCCTGAGAAGTAGTTGTTGTAGAAGAAACAACGACCTCCTGAGCAAGACTGGTGCACACGGCCAAGATCTGAGTCGAGGTCTCCTGAAGACCCGGAATAACAATAGGCACAGCCGGTGCTTGGGCTGGCCCCGTTGGAACATCTACGGCTGGGACATGATCTGGAATAACGGGTGGGTCTATAGGTAAAACCCCGGCTTCTGCACGGGCTACACCCCTACCCGTGCCATGGCCTCTACCCCTCACGATCCTAGCTGGTGGCTAATAATCCAGCCTGGTAGCACGGGTCCTCACCATCTGTGAGAGAATGAAACAATAGAAGTTTAGTTACAAGAATCAACAGATTCGCACGATAGAATTAAAGAATGTGAGATTTTTCCGAAGGTATTTGTAGCCTCTCGAAGATAAGTACAGACGTGTCCATACCAATCCACAAGACTCTACTAAACCTGCTCATGACTCGTGAGACCTATGTAACCTGGGCTCTAATACCAACTTGTCACGACCCAGACCACTCGGTCATGATGGCACCTATCATGGAACTAGGCCAGCCGACACATTTTCAAAATAATTTGACACTTCATAATAAAGGTGTTTTTAAACCATTAATTAATAAAACTTCATAATAAAAATTAATATAACAAGTGCGGAAAGCAAACAAAAGCTCGACATCGAGGTGTCATGAGTCACGAGCATCTACTAAGGACTATCCGAAAACAACTAGGACAGTCACAGTTTGGAAAACACTACTATAGTCTAAGGAAGATAACAGGGAGAAGAGCAAGGCTACGATCGCCATGAAACTACCTTATGGATGGAAGAATCAGCCTCGCTATCACGTCCAGAAATCTCTGGATCTGCACACTAGGTCCAGGGAGTAAATAAGTACGCCTACTCAGTAAGTAATAAATGTAGACAAGGACTGAGTAGTAAAAAACACATAAATCCATATCATGAAATCACAGTAAGTATAGCTTAATTTCAAAATAGTGTATAAGTCAAAATCATCTTGCTTAAAATCCAATTTCAGTAAAAATCATTTGAAGATATTTTTCCAACAGTTTAAACATAGTATCAATGAAGTTTAGAGTAAAAAATATGAAAATCATAAATAGCCCCTCGGGAAAAACATGTATGATAAACCGCCCATCAGGCATAACATCACTCAGAATCAGGCACTCAGGCAACCTCACTATTACTCGTAATCAACCTCGTGGGAACAACATGAATCAAGAACAGCCACCTCGGGAAAAAAAAAACATCACTCACTCGGTTACCCGCGCTCACTTCGGGTGTACAGACTCCGGAGGGGCTCCTACAACCCTAGCGCTATAACAAGCCATCTTGTGGCGTAATCAAACAGGGCGCTCAACCTCTCATATATCAGAAATCAGTACAACATGTTGCGGCGTGCAGCCCGATCCCATCATAGGCCCTCGGCCTCACTCAGTCAGAAACCTCTCAAGCCACTTGGGCTATCAATCAGGGCGCTCAGCCCAAAATATCATTTTATGCATCAAAACGGAGTAAATAAGACTGAGTTATTAAATTAGTAAAACATAGCATGACTGAGTACATATTTTAAATCAAAACAGTGAGGGAATAGTAGTAAAATCCCCTTGAGGGTCAAAACAACTTGGCACGAGGCCCAAATACGGTATTCAGCCTAAAACATAGTAATAATTTCTAAATCACAAAATATCATATAGTTTTCAGTCAAATACGCAACTTAATAGTTGCTACGGGACGGCCCAAGTCACAATCCCCAACCGTGCACGCCACATACTCGTCATCCAGAATGTGCGCCACTTCTAAATAGTGAAACGATGTGAAATCCGGGGTTTCATACCCTCAAGACAAGTTTTACAATCATTGCTTACCTCAAATCGGAAGAAAATCTACTTTGTGATGCCCTTGCCGCTCGACTCGGCCACGAACCGCCCCGAATCTATCCAAAATCACAATCATATCATCAATACATGCTAAAGAAACAAAGCCCGCACGAAAATTATCAAATTACATCAAAAATCCAGAAATTGGCCAAACCCGACCCTTGGGCCCACATCTCCGAATCCGATAAAAATAATAAAACCCGAATCCTTATTCTCTCACGAATCCATACATACTGAATTCATCAAAAAATAACTTCGTTTGACCCCTCAATCACCCAATTATTAGTCTCAAGTTTCAAGCCCTAATTCCCCAAATTTTCACCCTTAAATCCCAAAAATTTCATGCTTAATTAGTTAACAATTACCATAGAAGCAAGTTTTAGGTCCAAAAACATTACCTCAAAATGTTTCCCCTTGAATCCTTCTTTAAAATCCCTCAAAAAGCTCCAAGTCCGAACAAAAATGGTGGAAAATAACCCAATTTCGCGAAGGGGTCCTTATATACGTTTCTGCCTAGCTAAACTGCATCTGTGATCCATTTTTCGCACATGCGACCAGCGCATCTACGGAAATCATCTGCATCTGCGAAAATTACTTAAAGTCCTAAAACCGCACCGGCGAACTCGGAGCTGCGACACTCCATCTGCTTCTGTGATAAGACCCCAGTCCTCCAAATGCTGCACCTGCGAACAAATTCCACACCTACGAACTCGTACCTGTGTTTCCCAAGCTGCAGATGCGGCCACACCAGAACAGCTGCACTTCCCAAGTTCTAACTCCCCGATGGCCATCTATAATCATCCCGAGCCCCTCGGGGCCTCAACCAAATATACCGACACCTCATATAATTTCACTCGAACTTAGTCGAACCCTCATAACATCAAAACAACATCAAACCCCAAATTATCCCAAAATTCAAACCTAAGAATTTCTAAACTTTCAAAATTCGCCAACGATGCCGAAACCAACCAAACCACGTCTGAATGACCTGAAATTTTGCACACACGTCACAAACGACACTACAAATCTATTCCAACTTCTAAAATTCCATTCCGGCCTCGATATCTAATTTTCCACTACCGACCGGAATTTGCCAAAAACCTGATTTTGCCAATTCAAGCCTAATTTTACCACAGACCTCCGAATAACGTTCTGAACACACTCCTAAGTCCTTAATCACCCGACGAAGCTATCTCAACCATAAAAACCACATTTCAAGACCATTTACTTATAAGTCAACTTCAGGTCGACTTTTTCAACTAATTAACCAATTTAAGAGACTAAGTGTGTCATTTCTCTACACAATAACTCCGAACCCGACCCAACCAACCCAACACAACATAAAAGAGTTGAACCACACATAATGAAGCATAAATAGGGGAAACAGCGCTAAACTCTCGGAACTACCGGCCGGGTCGTTACATAAACTATACACTGTCGAGGGTCAAACGACATGAACCATAGATGCATCTAATACCCCGCTCACAATTCATACATGCGACGCAGTCAAATATAAATTTAACTAATTTCCCCGCTCGCAGATTATATATGTGACGCGGTCAAATATAAATTTAAGGAATTTCCCCGCTCGCAGATCATACATGCGACGCGCTCAAATATAAATATAAGGAATTTCCCCGCTCGTGGACCATACTTGCTACGCGGTAACGCATAGATTTCTTAAGTTATTATAGTTTTCTTCCATTCTTTTCAAAATATGAAATTTACATAAAAACTTTTAAGGTCCCAATTTTTCCTCAATTTCAACTCCTTTCAAAATATTTAATAAGAAAACTCAATCCTACTCCTTCTCAAGGGAAACAATAAACATAAATCAATAACAATATTAACAAGGCATGATGTAATCCTAAAACTACCCGGACATAGGCATAGTGTCACGACCCAATTTTCAATTTAGGTCGCGATGGCGCCCAACACCGAGTTTAGGCAAGCCAACATCAATCAACTAATGGGTTTAGTTCGTTTTACCAAAACATTTCCATCATTTACTAAATCTTAAATTTGAAACAGCCGATAATTAGCAAGTCCATAGTAATAGAGATACCTCCCAAAATAATAGTTTAGAAAGTGTTTGCCAGGAACTAGTGTCACAAGTACTAAGGAAACTAGTAGAATGTACAAAAATACCACTATCCTACTGCGTGAAACAGAATAGACAGTACATTATAACAACAAAAGAAGAGAACTCCGGTATGTTGTTGAACGACTCGGAAGGGGCAGCTCACCGTGAGATCTCGATCAGGAATCAGGAACATGTGCGGGACGGGTAGCTAGATGCACCTGCCTCAGATCCTGTACAGTTATGTACAGAAACGTAGTATGAGTATATAAACAATATGTAATGTAAGTATCAAATCTAACCTCGAAGAAGTAGTGACAAGGGGTCGACTTGACACATACTAGGGTCAAACAGTATGTATGTTTAAGTATGAGTCTAAGCATGGATATAAGGCTAGGTAAAAGATAGTAACAACTAGTGACAAGACTTTTCATAAATATACATTTCAATTTCTATCATTTCAGTTGAAAATTTATATTTCACGGAATTCAAAGAAGATTAAAGTCATCGAAAAGTGCCAGGCAAATAGCATGCGCATATAATTTCGTGGGCGTACGGTCCGATCCAACAAATAATAAAATTTGCCCTGCCGAAGGGTCGAACGGCGCGAATCATAGTTTTATCTATTAACCTGCCGAGGCGAATGACCTGCTCCCATGCGAGTAGTGGAAAGGATCACCCCGCTCGTGGAATATAATTGTGAAGCGGTTACATCGAAGCATAACATGTTTTTCTTTTCTCAGTCCGTTTTAAAAATGATAATTCACTTGAAACATTCACATTCTTGAAAATCTTGAAACAAATTCTCATACAACACAAATAGAACATATAATCAATTAACATTGTTCACAAAGCATGTGGAAGCCTAAAACTACCCGGATATAACATGAATAGTAACTACGTACAGACTTTCGTCACTTCGTGCGCACATAGTCCCCCACAAATAATCACATGGTATATAAATTCACCTATGGGGACATTTCCCTCTGAGAAGTTTAGAAAGGAGACTTACCTTTCTCCAAAGCTTACTTCCAAATTTCAAGAACGCGCTCAAACCGTCAATTCGGAGCCGAACGATCCAAAACCATTCAAATGGGGTAAGAGCTAGTCAGTACAAATCCAAGAGTTCATATTCTAACTATTAAAGCACTTTCCCAACCCTAAATACAAGTTCCCCAAAACTCATCCCTAGTCCCTCGTGCCTGAATTCTGGAAACATTTGAAGAAAATCGTTACCCATAACCTAATGATCAAGAATATATGATTTTTACTAGATTCCATAACTAATTTCGTGGTAAATCTCCATTTCTATCAAAACACTAGGTTTTACTCTAAACCCACAATTTTTACTAATTTTTACATGTTAATCTACCCATAATCTATGTATTTAACTCATGTTGTATAGGAATTACTTACCTCAAAGTGCTAGGTGAAAGCCTCATTTCACGAGCTCTGAAAATCGCCTAAGTGTAGAGGTGAAATGAAATAAATGACCCAAGTACCATTTTTAAAAGTTGTGCCGAGGTCTCTGATGTCGCATTTGCCAAACCAGGTTCGCAAATGCGAGGGTCGCAAATGCGACAAAATCCTAGCAAATGCGAAGCATGGGCCTGAGAGGGCATTTTCGCAAATGCGGCAAATCAGTCGCAATTGCGGCTTCTGCATGGGTCGCAATTGCGGCTTCTGCATGGGTCGCAAATGCGGCATATGTGTCGCAAATGCGAACACTGCCTGGGCCAGCTCCCTTCGCAAATGTGAAGCCTTTATCGTAATTGCGAGGTTTGCAAATGCAAACCTTTTCTCGCATTTGCAAGTAGCTGCAACAGATGCCAAGAACACCAGAAATATGGTGTGTTCTCCAACCCCTCCCACACGTCCGAAACTCACCCGAGCCCTCGGGGCTCCACTCTGAATACTCACAAAAGTCCCACAACACTATACAAACTTGATCGCGCTATCGAAACACTGAAATAACATCAAAAACTAAGAATCACACCCTAAAATCAATTGAATCAAACTTATAAACTTTAAGTTCTTCATTCTACCGCCAACGTGCCGAAACATACTTATACTACTCGGAATGATACCAAATTTTGTGTGCAAGTCTTAAATGAAATTACGGAACTATTTTCGGTCTCGGAATTCCATTTGGACCTCGATATCACCAAAACACATTCCAACCCACAATTTTAGAACTTCTAAAACTTCAAGAATCCAATTTTCACTATTTGGCGTCGAGACGCCCCGAGGTCATCTGAAACCCGTTCCGAACATATGCCCAAGTCTGAAATCATCATACGAACCTATTAGAACTGTCAAATACTGATTCCGAGGTCGTTTACTCAAAATGTTGACCGGAGTCAAACCTGGCCTTTTAAGCCAACCTTAAGGAACCAAGTGTTCCGATTCCAACCCGAACTATTCCAAATCCCGAACCAACGACCCCGCAAGTCATAAATCAATAAAAGTAAGTATGGGAAGTATTATTTAGGGACACGGGGTTCTAGATAGTAAAACAACCGGTCGAGTCGTTACACATAGCTAGTAGATACATATGAACTATCGTCACCTCGTGTGTATGTAGCCCTCACAATTAGAAGCACATAATAATTTAGCTCAACTATGGGGTTATTCCTTCTTACAAGGTTAGAAAGGAGACTTACCTCGCTCCGGAGTCCCCCAACCGGCTCCCAAGTCCTTCAAACAACTCAAATCAATGCCCACACTCCAAAACTAGTTAAATATTGAGAAATTCCATAAATATATACTCTAATACTCATTACAATCCTATCTACAACAATTTTCAACTTCGTTTGAAAAGTCGATAAAATAACCCTCGGGCCCACGTGCCCAGATTCCAAATTTTTTCAAAGATAAACTTTACCCATAACTCCACGAACTCAAGTATATAATTTATTTCCAATTCCATACCTAAATTCATGCTCAAAATCCAAAAATACCAATTTTCTAGGTTTTTCTTTAAAATCCCAATTTTCTAAATATTTTCATGTCTAAATCCATATAATACAAGTATTTAACTTGAAATAGGTGGGAATCACTTACCTTGACATAGATGACGAAAATCTCCCTTCCAAAAGCTCCAAAAATTGCCCAACCAAATGAAAAATGGAAGAAAATGGCCAAATCCCGACTTTTAAAACTTCACTACCCAGGCGACCCTTCTTCACGAACGCAGCACATCCCTTGCATTCGCAAAGCTCAACATTCTCACGCCTAGAAATATCTCATTGCATTAATAACCCTCTGATCGTGTTCGCGAAGGTCAGCTGGCCTGACCCCTCGCGTTCGCGTTCCCTTCTACGCGTTCGCGTCGCCTTGACCGCGTTTGCGAAGGATTTCCCAGATTCTGCCTCACATTCACGTTCAGTTTCTCGCGTTCGTGAAGGCCAACCCAGCATGCCCACGGTTTCCTCTAGGCGAACGTAGGACTTCCTTCGCATTCGCGAAGAAGGACACCAGACACTAGTAACACCATCCCAAAATAGCCCAAAATGATCTAAAACCATCATGAAACGCACTCGAGGAAACCGGGACCCCGTCCAATCACACAAACCAGCCCCATAACATAACACGGATCTGCTCAAGGCCTCAAATCACATTAAACAACTTCAAACATCTACATTCGATATCAAAAGTTCACTCCCTCACAAACTTCTCAAAAGGCTTCAAATTTTTAACTTCCGCCAAATGATCCCGAAATGACCTACGGACCTCCAAATCTAAATCACCATATGAAGCTATTCCCAAACTCATAATCCCAAATGGACATCGATAACATTTAAATGCACCTCGACCCAAATTTATGAAATTCTTCCAAAATGCTAACTTCAAAAATAGGCGTCGAAATGCTACCGGATCATTAGAAACCTGATCCGAACACACACCCTTGTCCGAAATCATCATACGAACCAATTGGAACCTTCAAATCCTGATTCCGAGAACGTTTGCTAAAAATCACACTTTAGTCAATTCCACCGACCTAGGGCTTTCGAAATGAGAATTCTCTTTCCAAATCCACTCCGAACTTCCCGAATTTAAAGACCGACCATGCTTACAAGTCATAATACCTGAGGTAATGTTTTCCAAGACCTAAAATCGCCGAACAACGTGCCAGAGCTCAAAATGACTGGTCGGTACGTTAAAACCGCGTGGATCTTGAAATTGGGCTGAACTTTCATTTCTCCAAATAAAATTCTTCCTCCTTTAAAATATCCTAAGGATTATGTATCTTTGCACATAATATTTCCTTTCGGTTAGATTGCCGAATATTTTTTTTATTTTGCTAAGTGTTTGTAACGACCCGACCGGTCATTTTGAGCATTTGCACTTCGCATGGTAGTTTACGGGAATGATTAGATCCGTATGATGTATTATGCCTTATGTGAATCGTCGATTTTGGTTTTCAGGTTTTTCAGGATCAGTGTGGAAGAATGAGTTCATTGTTGAAGCTTTAAGTTGAAAGAGTTGACCAAGTTTGGATTTTTGTGAATTTGACCCCGAAGCGGTGTTTTGATGGTTCCGTTAGGTCTGGATGGTGATTATGGACTCAGACATATGCCCGGATTTGCATTTGGATGTTTCTAGAAGGTTTCGACACAAGTTGGCAAAAACTGAAAATTTGAAGGTTTGGAAAGTTCTTATGTTTGACCGTAATTTAACTTTGAGGATATCGGATTAGTATTGTGGTTATAGGAATTGGAATAGCTTCTTAATGTCATTTAGGACGTGTGTGAAAAATTTGGGGTCATTCCGGGATGATTTGATATGTTTCGACACGAGTTATGGAATTGAAAGTTCAAAGTTCATTTAAGTATGATTTGAGGTGTGACTCTTTGTTCCAATGTTGTTGTGTGTGTTTTGAGGTATTATTAAACCCGTGCTATGTTACGGGACTTGCGGGCATGTTTGGACGGGGTCACGAGGGGCTCGGGTGAGTTACAGACGAGGTTCGCATCATTTAATTGCATTTTTTATTTTTGCTAAGCTGTTGGTTCTGGTGTTCCGCACCTGGGACTGGTATAGTGTAGGTGTGATGGCCGCAGAAACATTAGCGAAGTCACAAAAGCGATAGGTGTGATGGCCGCAGAAACATTAGCGAAGTCACAAAAGCGATAAGTGTCCGGGTGAGGAAGTCTGCAGAAGCGGATTTTTGTAACGCACCTACGAGCACGCAGATGCGAGATTAAGAAGCGCAGGTTCGGAAATCCTCGCAGAAGCGCAACTTGATATCCACGGGTGCGGGGGTTGCTGGGCATGGCCATTTTTGTAGAGGTGGTGGTCGCAGATGCGGCGATCTGTCTGCAAATGCGAAAATCGCTTGGCAGAATGTTATAAGTTTGAGGGTTGGTCATTTCTATCACTTATTGAGCTATGGACTTCGGAATGGAGCGACTTTTGGATTAAATTTCATCATAAGGATTGGGGTAAATGTTCTCTACTCGGTTTTGATTATATTTCATAAATCCATTTTCCTTTTTAGCAATTGGTTGATGAGTTTAAAGAGGAGAATTAAGGGTTTTGACCTAAAGTTTCATAATATGAAATTTTGAGTTTCAAACGCCGATTTGGAATTGGATTTGAGTGAAACTAGTGTGGTTGGACTCGTAATTGAATGGGTTATTGGATTTTATAAGTTTTTTCATGTTCCGAGGTGCAGGGCCCGGGTTGGACTTTTTGGCCGATTTCGAGTTTTTGATTCAAGATTGATCTTTTACGATCGGGGTTGGTTCCCTTAGCATTGTTTGATGTATTTGATTTGTCTTTTTGGTTAGTTTCGATCCGTTCGGAGGTTGGAACGCGCGGGATGGGAATTTTGGGGCATCGTTTGGCTTGCTTTGTATTGGAATCGGCTTGTTCGAGGTAATTAACTCTTCTAAACATAGTGATGAGGGTATGAAACCCCGTAATATGCTTTATGTGATTAGTATTGAGGTGACGGGCATGTGGGCGTGCACCTTGTGAAGTCTGACTCTGTTGTTTCCATGGCACTGTATAGTGGCCCTACTTTGTTGATATTTATGTTTTCACCATGTGATAAAGTAACTGAGTTGTCGATCATGCTAAATATCATGTTAAGGATTTATGTTGATATTGTTAGGACCCTAGTGCTCGTTTCTTACTGTCATCTCACTGATTTCATTGATATTTCGTACTCAGTCATATTCATGCATTCATATCATACCTCAGTCTCAGTTGTTGTTTATTAATAGATCATATCATTATTGTCGGGCTAGTTTCATGACATTGTGAGCCCGTGAGTGAGACTGGAGAGATTGATGGCCGAGAGCCTGATTATGAGTGACAGTTATGGGAACTTGCTGCATGTCGCAGCATGGTATAGTGATTTATGCCTGGAACTGGTTTATGATAGCGCTTGGGATATAGGAGCCACTCCGGAGTCTGTACACACCCCCAATGAGAGCGGCTGATTATATCAAGGGATGGATCTTCCCCGGACATGGATCTTGTCCGAAGCATTTATGTACCTGGAGATGGATCTTCACCATGGGGTCGGGTTGGATTTTCTCGGTACTGCGTGATTGATGGTCAGTGATGTATATATTCCGAGATGAATCTTCCCTGGGCTGTATGGTCCATATACAGTACCGAGTGGTTGAGCATGATGAGTGGAAAGTGTGAGACAATAAGATTGAGTACTCTGAGAGTATGAGTACATGATTCATCTCTGAGATACATGGCATATGCATGCACACATGACATATAGGCATGAAGATACATTTTTCCTCATGCTATACGGTATCACGTCATTCATGACTTCTTATGCACATTGATATGTGGGCATAGAGAGGTATTTTATACTTGTTATCTGGAAAAAAAATAAAACATTTTTATTTATTGTGTAAAGGATATTTGGAAAATTACAATTTTCAAACTTACTTATATTTTTGTCATTTCGGTAAGATATTTGGGTTTTTCACTAAGATACTCTAAAAGCATGACAATTTTCTGGAACTGTGAACGAGCTGAGCATTTTACTTCTGAGATATATCTTTTATACTTTTACTATGTTGTTATGAACTGTTCCGAGATATTGGTATTGAATTTGAACTTGTGTTTGCTCGTCACTGCTTTAAACATAAGGTTAGGTCTGTTACTTACTGAGTACATGGGGTCGGTTGTACTCATACTACACTTCTGCACCTTATGTGCAGATGTTGGCTGCTGATGTTGCTGTGTTCGATGAGAGCTGGATTGAAGATATACATGCGTCCCGGTTGTAGATGCCCTTGTTCGTAGTAGCTTTAGATCTATAAAACTCTATTTATCTACTTTTCAAGAAGACGGTGTATTTATTTCATTTCTGCTTTGTAAACTCTATTCTTAGAAGCTCATTATTTGTACTACAAATCTTGGGGAAATGTATAAAAATTCAGATAAATTTCTTTACTTTATTGTCTTGTTAATATTAATGGAATTTGATAGTTATTAGTTGGCTTAACTAGTGGGTTGGGTTCGGTGCCATCACGACTAGAGGATTTGGGGTCATGACAAGTTGGTATCAGAACTCTAGGTTCATAGGTTCTACAAATCATGAGCAAGTGTCTAGTAGAGTCTTGCAGATCGGTATGATGACGTCCGTACCTATCTTCGAGAGGCTACAGGACATTTAGGATATATTTTCCATCTTTCTTTCCTTATCGTGCAACATTGATTCAGCTCGAAGCGTAACCCTTTGAAATCCTTCCACGCATTCGTATGCGCATGTGAGCACTCGGTAGCATCTGTGCAACAATGGCTTATGATTTCATGGGTGAGGTGTGAGATGTGATTTTGGCATGTTGAAGATGGGCCATTCTGGAGGACTTGAGGCCGGGTTTTGAAGGTAGCTTGAGCACAGAGATTTTGGTTGTGCGAACACGTGCTTTTGGGACTTATATGTCTGTTGGTGTCCCTATTAGTGGAATTCGTGATTGGATGACTATGTGGTGAGTATGATGTGACTGTAAGATGTTTTCACATTGTTCGAATATGACGGGAAGAGTTCAATTGAGATGTAGCAAGGACTATTGGGTGTTTCATTTATGTCTTGATTTGGTGTGTGACCTCGAGTTATGGGGATATCAAAGGACCTCTCATGTTGTTTAGTTGTGGAGTGAAGTAGATTTCCATGTCGTGTTATGAGTTCAGACTCAGGGAGATTAAGTGATTTCTTAGTAGTGGTGGTTGTGAAAGGATATAAGAGATGTCAGTTTGAGGCTAAGCAGATAGGTTATCTCCTGCGAGGTGTCCTGCGGTTGTGTGATTCCTATAAAGTTTTGTAGAGAGTTCTCTTTTACCAATGAATGATATATGTTGCAATTTGGGTTTGGATCGCTTGTGGAAGTTTGCTTGATTATTACAAGGGTGAATGCGATATTTGTAGATGATTTGAGGTACTATGTGGGTTGTGTACATGAGCTTATGGAGAATTCAGTTGAATTTCACTACGGTATTGTGGCAGTACTAGTGTATGGGCATTTTGAGTTATTATGTGTTTTGATATATGTATTTGAGCCAAGTGGGGGAGAGTGATATCGACGAGTTGATTGCACGATTATGTGTTGTATTGGTTTCGGTTTGAGGTATACTAGCGAATCGGTTATGACTGTAGGGGTTTGGGACTGAGGATGACTCGAGTAAGGGAATTCCTGGATACGAGTTGTATTACAATCTATGGGCAAATGGGAATCATGGAATGATCGAGTGGTTAGTCGTGAAGCATGTAGTGTGCATGGAGTAGGAATTTGCTTGGTTGCTTAGGAGTGTGGGTTACTCCCTTCGGTGTTGGTGTGCTAATGGGTCACAATTCATTCGGTCCACTTGGTTGGTTTAATTGAGATGTGAGAAGATTGGATGACTCTCTAGAATGGTTCTAATGGATTCAAGATTTAAACGTAGCGATTTGGAATTTTCAAGATTTGTATATGGCTAGAAATTGAGAGTTACATTGGACGGTGTTGAGACTTGTGGTATTATTTATATATCATTTGGGATTATGCATTTCAGTATCTAGAAGGTGAATGAAAATAGTTTTAGGTTCACATAAGGTCTCTTTAGAGTGGGTCTTAGTTGTGGTGCTTTGGGGTGCTTAAGAGGGAAGTCAGCGGCTTAGGGGCCTTAGGGCATTGTGGATCTCTTGTGTGGTGAACTTTGGTTAAGGATCATGGTGTCCTAGCAAGGAGAAGTATCAATTTGAAGGCAATTTGGAAAGGACTTGGAGAAATAGGACAACTTAGTAGTAGGTTGGATTAGCACCGTAATGGGTATGATCGGTTCTTTGGGTACTTATGGACGTGTCTAGTCTCTACAGGTGTTTTGTGGCAATGCTCTTAGGTTTTTGGCAACCTGCGTGGCTTGGTTGAGTTGGCGGGATTCGGTTCTGATAGCTTTGCTATGTGCAAATGTGTTTTGAAGATTTACAATGGTTTCTACCACGATTCTAGGAGTATACTTCCTACAGGCATGAGGAGCATGTGGTGTATGGTGAATTTCTCCCTTATGAAATCAAATGGAAGGTCCTTCGCTAATTGAGTATGTAGTTTCTTGTGACTCGTAGTGGACTATGAAGTTCTCGTATTCTTCATATGATGGCATGGTAGATGCAGTGTGTCTTGTGGGATTGAGATTTGCATCTACAAGGTCACAATTCAGTTTTGAGGGAAGGTCATGAAATTTGTAGGCAGCATGGACGGTATCAGATGACTAGGTAAATGATATTACGATTTATTATGGCTTGATGAGAGTATACATTTTAGAAGGGTCAATGGGTTTGATTTATGGATACTTCACTGGTACTGCGACACTCTCTTGGTTGATCGACTGCTAATATCCAAATTCTGCTATGTGGCACAGAAGAATTTTAGAAGTATTCCTCGTGGGATGATCGTGTATGAGTGATGTGTTAGGCATTCTGGTGCTGGAGTTGGGAGAAGATATGGTGATTTGTATGTTATATGGATTTGGAGACTTGAGTTCTCATGAGCAGATTGTTTCATGGTTGCGAACTGTAAAGTCATGGACGAAACTAGCCAGATGGTAGTATGTGTTATGATTCAATATTGTGGGCATTCGGAGGTTTATTTATCTATTGTGGGTGTCCGGAGTTTTGGGGGTCCTTTAGTAGGCCCAATTAGAATGTGCATTCTACACCAAGGCGGATTGGTTGGCTCCATAATGCTATTTTTAAGGGATGTTCCATTCGGTTGTTGCTAAGCTTATTTGTGTTCTGAAATTTTCTGTGAGTTACTCTTCTATGCTACGAGGAGTTGTGATTCGTTGGTTTTAGGAACATATTGTGAGGTTCTGTTGTGGTCTTATAGCGAAATTTGAGCGAGATGAGTAATTGGGTATTGCATGATTTAGGGCGTATTGGTTACGTTCTTTCGAGTTTTTGTGTGGCATTTTGTCATCTGATTCTCCGTGGTTATGGTAATGCACTTTGGGTACTTGATGTCGAATTTCAAGTGGTTAGATGTTGAGCAGAGTGGCTCGAGGTATATGATATGTACTAGCATTTGGATGGAGTCACGCATTGTAGTGGAGTTATGTTGAGGTATGAACCTTGGTGTTAGAGTCGGGTGATTGTTCTACGGTGTGTGATGGGTTCTTAGCATTGCGTGGTGGTGGTACCCGTTGAGCTTGCGGGACGGTTCTCTTGATTGAGTCATTTATGCTATTGAGTACATGTGGATTGTTGCTTATTGGTGCATGGATTGCACGGTTTGCGGCTCTAGATAGTATTGGTGTTGAGTATCAGTAGAGTAGTTGGTATTCGATAAGATGAAGTTGTCGGATCTAGGATAGGTGCTATCGGATTAGATTGTTGTATATTTCGAGGGATAATATCGGAAGTCGGCTTAGGAATTGGTTATAGTTCTTGTTGGAGGAGAGGGAGCTCTACGGCTTGTTGATTTGATGAATGGTTATGAGTTTCTGTGTGTTCTTTCATTATCGGTAGTGTACTAAGGTTTTGGAATGAGGTTTGTTTGGTATGAGGTTTATTATCGGGATTGGCTGTTCCGAGTAGTTACTATGATCGAAGATTTTTCTTTGGGTATTTGAGTTATGGGGTATATCCTGTGATTATAGTCTGGGTTATGGTTGTGGTTTGGTACAACTTGTTCATACTTATATAGCGTGTAGATTGCGAGATTCATATATTATAAGAAATTTTGGATGTTGGAAAAAAATTGGATTCTAATATGGGCGAGGTTGAATTGAGAAACTTTAATTATGTTGTGTTATCGAACCTATATGGGATAGGGTGACATGGGATCACCCCCGGGTATGTGCATTGTAAGGTTATACGGCGGTTTGATGGGCTTATGCCCGGATTTGCATTTCGATATTTCTAGAAGGTTTCGGCACAAGTTGGCAAAAACTAGAAATTTGAAGGTTTGGAAAGTTCATAAGTTTGACAAGAAGTTGACTTTGAGGATATTGTATTCAGATTGTGGTTCCAGGAATTGGAATAGCTTCGTCATGTCATTTGGGACTTGTGTGCAAAATTTGGGGTCATTCCGGATGATTTCATATGTTTCGGCATGAGTTATGGAATTGAAAGTTCAAAGTTCATTTAAGTATGATTTGAGGTGTGATTCATTATTTTGATGTTGTTATATATGTTTTGAGGCCTCGATCAAGTCCGTGTTATGTTATGGGACTTGCAGGCATGTTCGGACAGGGTCCCGAGTGTTGATACCCAATTTTCCCATATATATTTTGAAAATACATATATACTTTCAAAATAGTGCATGACCATCAACCAGTATTTTTCCATAATTTTTTGTAATTTTAAAGGATTTTAATTAATTTATTCCAGCATTTTATTATCTAAATAATTACTAATTGCATCAAAAATGACTTTATAATGATTTATCACTTAAATTTTATCATTTATATTCAAATTGAGCTTTAATCATTTTATGTATAATCATATTTACATCTTTAGGCTATAATTGCAATAACTTTGCAATAATAGCTCATATATGCATAACTACATTATTTACACAGAAAATTATTTTTTATATTTTATAATATTAAGTAATTATTTTAAATTATTTTCATATACAAATAGCATTTTTATCATTTATTAATTATTTTTATATATTATTTTATAAATTTAAAAGTGTATTTAAAACATAGCCCCTTTCGTAATTAATTTTCGGACCTACCGAGCCCAATACCCTATTCAGCCCGATTATCCTAACCCATTACCCTAACCTAACTACCCAGATCCATACCCGTCCAATAACCCC
>ML436397.1:1134-36315 GCA_005239525.1 Nicotiana knightiana
GGGGGGGGGGGGGGGAGGTCCATTTTGATTTGATGATTGTTTGATGACATTGGCATGTAATAACTATGATACGATTTTTCTTTTTCTTCACTTATCGTTAATTTCACTTTTGGTATGTATATAACTTTACCATTCGATGTATATATTCAGTTCCATTTTGTATATATTCGCTTTACTCCATTATTGTACATATTCATTTTACTTTTCGTAGTTGATTTCACTTTTGGTGTGTATATAACTTTGCCATTCGATGTATGTATTCAGTTCCATTTTGTATATATTCGTTTTACTCCATTATTGTACATATTTATTTTACTTTCCGTAGTTGACTTTATAACTTCTTTTGCTACTTTTTCCTAATAGCTTAGATTCTTATTTCCTTTAGTAGCTTCTTTTTAAGTTTTTAGCTTCTTTTTACATTTTGTGTGAACAATAATCCTTTGATTTTCTTAATGCCACAGTTCTTTCCAAAGGTGGATGTTGTGTGAACCAGGTGGCTTTTCCCAACGATGGATGGCGTGACAAACTTCTTAAGGGACTGAGTCCATTTTCTTTTTACTTTGATATGTAGTAGTAATGAATAAAAGTGTCTCAAGTAGGCTTCACTTGGCACTAACACATTTACCTTTGACCTCATGGTTAGAGACAAGTTGATTGACAAAGAATAGCTCTAGTTGTGACCTTGAGACTCTTGAGTTGACTAAAACAATCATCAAGTGGTTTCTTTGAGCCATTTGTGATTTTCAATCTTAGCTAGGGTTGTTGTGGGCCCTCGACCCTTTACTCTTTAACAATCCATCAACTTGAGAGGTGAGGCATTGAATTGCAAGTGCAAGTCCCGTTCCAATGAGTCTAGAACTCGCCCTGAATGTTTGTCTAGGCGAAATTCTAAGTGTAGCTCGACTTGAGAAATGATTGTAGGCTCTCCTTGGTCCAATTTGAACTTTGAAAGATTCCATACCCTACCAATATGATATCCCTAGTCAACCCCTTTGAGCCTAAGCCTTTTTCATTCAATAGCCACATTACAAGCCTTTATCCGTTTTATAATGACCCTCTCTTGGAACCCAATCTTTCCTTAGCATTCATGATGAACAATTGGAAAAAACATAAGTTTGGGGGAGAAACGAGAAATTTCAAAGCGATAAAAGATTCAAAGAAGAAAAAGAATTGATGAAAAAGGATAGGCAAAGAAAAGGAAGAAAAGTCAAAAAGACATATGTCAAAAAGAAAGTGAAGGTTGAAGGTATTCAAAGAACGCAATGATGAAAGACATGGAATGATGAGAAAAGGAGAAAAATGATTGTCATGAATAAAAAAGAGTGACAGTGTGTCTCTCTAATTCCCCTAAGGAAGAAAAAAATGACTCAAAAAGAGTCAAGAAAGTATGAGACAAATTGAGAAAATGGAGTGCTTAAGGAAAGATGAAACCATCATAGTCCGATAAGTCCTACCTTGATCCAAAAGCCTTAATTACATCCCTACTAAATCCCTATATGATTTCGAGTTGAGTGAGCTTACGTTAGTGGTGATTACATAAGGGGCAATCTTATGGTACTTAAAGTCGGACTTGTAGCATTCTTTTGAGAGTGATGAACGCACTTCTTCACAATCCTTGTTTTGAGTGTTACATTCTAAAAAGTGAGATTTTCTCATGGAGAGTAGAGGAGGAAAAGTTTGGGATCCACAATGACTTACGTGAGAGAGAGAGCTTCCTTGATGAATTGAGTCAACTTTTGATGCTCTAGTGTCACATTAGAACAATGTTACTCAAAAGGTCATAACATAATGTTGTTGATAATTCATTTGTGTTGAGGGTAATTGTTAGTCCCAATTGATGCTTGATGGAGTCACCTTAGGCCAGCTGAAATATCCTTTTCTTTTTATTGTGGAGGTGGTCATTACCTTATTTGCTTGAGGACAAGCAAAAGCTTAAGTTTGGGGGAGTTGATAAGTAGGTATTTTAACCTATTATTTGCTCTCTTTTACTTATGTTTAGGGCCAAAAATGCGTGAAGGTATTCCCGAAAACTAATGTAATATGCTTGCTTGCAGGGATTGTTCAAAATGAGCCAAAGAAGTCATAATTAACTCATAAAGGGGTCAAAACTTGAACAAAAACCAAGGCTAGGCCAAGAGATGTGGAACGCTGACAGCGGCAGAAAAGTGTGGCCGAAAGTACCAACGCGGTCGCGAACACTATTTCGAGGTCCGCAAATTGAAGAATTAGAGAGATGGAATTTTGGGATATAATATGAACGCGGACCGAGACAGAAAGACGTTGTCACGAAAGTAATTGTGTGACCGCGATTGGAATTTCACGGACCGCGGTTGCTAAGTTTTAGAGAGTTCACATTTCCAGCTAAAGCAAGAAGTGCAGTCCGGATTAGAATTACGCGGCCGCTAAAGCCTCCTACGCGACCGCGATGGAAATTACGTGATCCGCGAGTCCATGCTCAACCACAGATAAGTTAAAAACGCAAACTACGATAGGTACTACACGGCCGCGAAAGCAAGAGCGCCGCCGCAGTCAGAATTATGCGGCCGCGAAATCTCCGCATAGGGTATTTTTGTCCGAAAATTTCAGCTTAGTATAAATACAACTTTTTGTCAGTTTTAGGTTATGTTGTATTTTTTCTGAGCTCGTGAGACGAGTTTTCCCTTTTGGAAAATTTTGTACAAGATTTACCTTATAACATTAGATTTTCATCTTTTAATTTAGTATTATGGATTTTATCTTCTCTTTATATTTGATTTGTGCTATTTCTATGAGTAGCTAGACCCATAGCTAGGGTTGTGACCCAACCCTAGTGTGGGTATTTAATGGGTATTGAATTTTAGGGCTTGAATGTTTATGGGTTAGTGATATTTAGCCTAGTTCTTGCTAGAATTGAAGAATTAATGATTGCAAACACTGATTCATGCCTTCATGACTTAGTCTCTTCTTGAGAAAGAGGGACTAAGTCTAGAAAAACTAGGCTAACAAGGAATTAGGGTGAACTCAAGAAATTGATAGCCCCAATTAAATGGTTAAACCTAGAGATAGTAATACCTGACTTGAGCTGATATCACTTGTATTGCATGAATACCCATTTGGACTTGAGAAAGCCAAATTGGGCAAAATCACTCAAAGTACCGAGAGGTATAGAGTGAGTACTTGGGTGTGATGGCTATATTACGACCGATCAAATCAAGTTTGCCCTAGATTCTTGCTACCTGTTAGATACCCATCTAGGCGGAAGTCACTACCCTAGTCCTTTTAAACACTTGAAAAACAACATCAAAAATATTTTACTTAGCTTTAATCTTTGCATATAATAGAATAACATTAGAAGTACAATCAACACCAACATGTGTGGAAGTGCAATTAGGAACAAGGCATGCAACTTGATTTAGATAAATACCTAATTCCAAATCAATTAACTCCGTATGGAAATCGATCACAACCTTGTTGGGTAAAACTGCATCGACCATCCTCGCTACTCAATAATAGTGCAGGTTCAGAATCGATCGGAACCAAACCATTGTTGAGAAGGTGAGAAACATGCTCAGAATGGCTAAACTGCCTAAGTCATTATGGGGTAAAGCAGTTCAGACTGCTTGTTACCCGAACAATAGGAGTCCATCAGTTCCATTGGAGTTTGACATCCCAGAGAGAGGTTGGACCAACAAGGAGGTGTCCTACTCGCATTTGAAGGTGTTCGGTTACAGAGCTTTTGCATATGTACCAAAGGAGCAGAGAACAAAGCTGGATGATAAATCTGTTCCTTGTATATTCATCAGATATAGAGATGAAGAATTCAGATACAGATTGTGGGATCCTGTAAAAAAGAAGGTCATCCGAAGCAGAGATGTATTCTTCCAAGAAAGTGAAGTTGGAGTTGTAGATAATCAATCAGAGAAGCCCAAGAATGATATAATCTCTAATCTTGTTACCATTCCTTCTATTTCTAACAATTCCACAAGTGAAAAAAGTAGGACCAACCAGGATGTCGAGCAGGGGAACCAACTTGATGAGGTTCTTGAGCAGGGGGAGCAACTTGGTGATGACGCAGAGCAAGTGGATTATCCTACTCAAGAAGAAAAACGAGCTCAACCTCTAAGGAGATCAGAAAGGCCAAGGGTAGAATCATGCAGGCACCCTTCCACAGAGTATGTCCTCATCAATGATGAGGGGGAGCCAGAAAATATTAAGGAGGTGCTGTCCCATCCAGAAAAGAACCAGTGAATGAAAGCCATGCAAGAAGAGATGAAATCTCTACAGAAAAATAGCACGTACAAACTGGTTGAACTTTCAAAGGGTAAAAGGCCACTCATATGCCAGTGGGTCTTTAAACTGAAGAAAGATGAAAATGGCAAGCGGTTAGATACAAAGCTCGATTGGTGATTAAAGGCTTTAAACAAAAGAAAGGTATTGATTTTGATGAAATTTTCTCACATGTTGTCAGAATGACTTCTATCGGTACAATATTGAGCTCAGCAGCTAGCCTAGATCTTGAAGTGGAGCAGTTGGATGTGAAAACTGCATTGTTTTATGGAGATTTGGAAGAGGAGATTTATATGGAGCAGCCAGAAGGATTTGAAGTAGTTGGAATGAAACACATGGTGTGCAAATTGAATAAGAGTCTTGATGGGTTGAAGCAGGCACCAAGGTAGTGGTATATGAAGTTTGACTCATTCATGAAAAGTCAAATATACATAAATACCTATTCTGATCCATGTGTATACTTCAAAAGATTTTCTGATAACAACTTTATTATATAGTTGTCGTATATGGATGGCATGTTAATTGTAGGACAACACAAGGAGCTGATTGCAAAGTTGAAGAGATATTTGTCCAAGTCATTTGATATGAAGGACTTGGGAGCATCACAACAAATTCTGGGGATGAAGAAAGTTTGAGAGCGAAGAAGCAGAAAGTTGTGGCTATCTCAATAGAAGTACATTGAACGTGTACTGGAACGCTTCAACATGAGAAGTCCTAAGCCAATCAACACACTATTGTTGGTCATCTGAATTTGAGCAAGAGAATGTGTCCTATAGTAATAGAGGAGAAATGGAACATGGCTAGAGTTGGAGGATCTGATTCTGATGCTGATATGGCATGTGATCTTGATAATCGTAAATCTACTACTGGATACCTGCTCGGGGGGAGCAATATCTCGGCAATCGAAATTGCATAAGTGAGTCGCACTCTCTACAACTGAAGCAGAGTATATCGCCGCTACTGAAGCTGGCACGAAGATGGTATGGCTAAACCAGTTTCTTCAAGACTTGGACTGCACCAGAAAGAATATATAGTCTATTGCGACAGCCAAAGTGCAATAGACTTGATCAAAAACACCATTTATCATGTAAGGACAAAGCATATCGACGTAAGATATCACTAGATTCGAGAAAGGATAAAGGATGGATCTATGCAGGTCAACAAGATCCATACAAGTGAGAATCATTTGGATATGCTGACCAAGGTAGTACCAAGAGACAAGTTCGAGTTATGCAAATAACTTGTCGGCATGCACTCAAACTAGAAATTCCGGTGTTGCCTCCATTAGGTGAATGCGACTGGAGGGGGAGATTGTGGGGTCCATCCCATTGGTTGGCAATAGTTGGAAATAGCCTTATGCCTATTGTGCATATACTATGACAAATATCTTTGGCGAAAGATCTTACTTGGAGCCAAGCTTGGAAATGAATAGAGGAGAATTGAAGCTCCTCTTGTAGTATTCTTGGAGGCTACGTATTTTCTCCTATAAAAGGAGAGCTCTTTTACTTCTTTCAACACACCAATAAAGAGAGAAAGAAAGAGTGAGACATCACAGACATGGTATAAGAAAATAATTTGTGAGGAAAATAGAGAGTGTGAGCGATATTGTAGTGAGGTGAGAATATCAAAAGAGGGTTTTTCTTTTGAGTGTTCTAGTGGTCTTTGGAGTATTTTACTCAGGCCTACAAAGTGTAAATTTCCTTGCTATAGTCATATCAGTTGCTCCTATCGGGATTGTGGTTTTTCCCCCTTATTCATAAGGGTTTTCCACGTAAAAATTTTGGTGTCATTGTCACTCTTTTATTCTTGTTGATTATCATATCTCATTGCTACATTATTGTTCCGCTTTTATTATTGTGAATATTATTAATGTGGGGATTTATTCCCAACAGTAACACCGTCTTTCACTGCTCTAGTTTAGTGATCTCCCTTGTATCTAAATTCCGTAGCTTTGGATTTAACATGAATGATTAAGAAAAGCCAATGCAAGAAAAGGGATTATGGTGAAGCGCTGAATTTCGGGAAGACAGAAGAGGAGTTTGCTTTTTGGTTGGCCCATTTTTCTGTTTTCTTTTGCCTGTAGGTATATTACTCTTCTTTGATCAGTCTGAAATTACGAGAACCCAATTGGCCAGTGCTAGAAATAGGGTTGTTGCAATATAAATTTGAATCTTTAATTTGTGCACGATGTTAGATAATTAGAGTGTAGGGTTCAGCCCTTGCTGTTTTGCTTAGAATTGGTAATGAAATTTTATTTGTATCTTTGATTTTCTTTCTCATTTTAAAAAAAATAATGTTGGCAGCTCTAGTGTTATTATGAAAGAAGGCTTTTTATACTGTATACGTATTTTTTTCTTAACCTTTTAGCACTAGCTTTCGAATTTGTTTCTCCGTACCTTTCAATTGTACATGGAATGGATTAAAGAAAAGCAGAAATGGAAAAAAGATGATAAGAATAAAACAAAGACTGGGGAATAAGCGATGTTTTTGATTCTCTCGTGCTGGTACGAATCCATTCTATTGACTCATCTCTGCGCAGAGTTTGCAAAAAGAGGATGAAAGAAAACAATTAAGTAAATGTTTCCTTTTTTCTTCTGACTTTATTTCGTTTTTGGGCACGCCATCAGGTAATGTGTATTTGTCTTCTTGTGTATATTTGCATTAAATGAGAAGCATGTGTAAGCCTTTGAAAAGAAGAAGCAATTGCATGACTTTAGCTACTCGTTTTCAAGACATTCTGAGCAAACACAGGCCTTTTTTCAAGCTTTAATTAACTAAACTATACACAAAAATGGTTGATAATCTTGTTAATTCCTTTTATTGCTACAAAGCGAAAACTAAGAAAAAGAAAAGCTTAAAGTAGATGACAAATAGTGAAAGCCCGATTCCAGAGCCATTATGGCAGACATGAAAGGCACCCCTTGTAAACAAACATGAACAAGAAATTTTGGATATTCTTTTTCTTTTACCTCTGGTCTATGTAGGAGAATAAAATTGAAGATCTAAAAGAAAAGGAAGAACAAAAAAAAGCGTTAAATTGGGAATTACGAAACTAAGTCTCAGTATAAAAGAAAAAATAAAATTGCATATAAGAGATAAAGATATGTTAGCAATCTGACGGAATAACGCTAGGACCTTGTTTCAAAGCGGACAATAATGTACATTTCATGCCATACCATATAAAAAGTATTTTGGGCAGGCAACAGCCAACAACCAAGGCAGATACTAGTAATATTTAATGCTTTCTTGAACAGAAGAAGTGTGTAACTGTTTGTATTTTGGCTGGGTCCTAGAAGTCTACGAGGTGTTAATGTAAATGTCCTGAGGATGCCTTTCAACATGCTACTCTAGGGGTTCCTGTTCTACTTCTGTTCTTCCATTTCTTGGAGCTTTTTCTTTTTTTGTGATAGAAATTCTAGGGTCAGTGGGCCTTCTACAAGACTAATGAAACTACCCAACTCATTTAATTTGTATACTTCAATTCACTTGTGAGTATAGCGAAATATTTTTAAAAATCAGAAATAAATGTGACTTTATTAGTAGATAAGGAAAATGCCAGCAATAGCATGTTGCATGCCTACTATGGCAAAACCTATAGGAAGAATTAATCAGAATTCAGAAGTCTATTTTTGTATTTTTGTCATCAGCAACCGTAAATCCTAAAGTAGCTAGGTTTCAAGCCAATGACTATAGTGGGACTAGATAGAGAGAATCTTAGATGAATATGACATGACACACAGGCCTTGGACTATGACATTTCACACAAACATAAATACGTAAGCATACCTATAAGTTTTCTGTTCACATAGTGAATGTGTAATTTCTGTGCGTTTTGAAGGAAAGGTGAATGAGGTAATTAAAGAGAAAGATGTTTAATTTTATATACTGGTCGTGCAAACAAAATTTTTATGTAATTATTCATAATAAATATTATTAATAATAACATAAGATATATGACACGTTAAAATAAATTAATGTATGCTGATAATATAAAAATATTGTATGTTGTCCCTCAAAACCTAATGAGAGTGTCTTAAATGAGAAATGGAATTTAATGAGGAAGAAGGATAAGTCTCACTCCCTAAAAAGGGAAAGTAGGTGAAAGAGCTTTTGATATCAAGGATAGGGGCAGGGCACGGCACGGCAGCGTTATATGGTCGTTCTCAGTTAGGTTTGCCGTATGCTTTAACTTTTTCTGTTGACTCCTGTTTAGCCATTGCTGTGACCTTATTTAGATTTTGTTTGGATTTTCTGTACCCACCTGAGTTCACTGGACCAATCTTTAAATTTTTGCCCCCGTTCCCCCTTTCGTTTGTACCTTGTTTTTTTTTGTTTTAAATCGTATTCAAAACAAACACATCTCGTTAAGAATTTATTCCTTTTGTTTCAGTTTAGATAAGTTAGTTTGACTTGACATGAATTTAAGGAAAAAAAAAAGTATTTTGAAGCTAGTAATCTCAAACCGTCAAAAGCTTAAAGAGTTAAAAACTTTGTGGGGTTATTATATTTGTGTGATTATAAAAGCTTCTCATTAAAAATAAATAGGTAAAACGAAGAGTTTAAAGTTGAATAATTTTCAATTGTAAAAATATGTCATTTTTTTTAAACGAGGGAGTATCTGTGTACAATGTTTACATTAAAGTCTACTTTTTATTATGGTAAGTGAAAAATTAAGTTGAAAATACATAATAATTAATTATTGTTTAGTGATAATCAGATTTATAAAAACATACTCATAAATTAATTGATTTGATGTTAATATTGGTTCTAAGTAAGTAGCTTCCACTCATAAGGTCACTTCAGACTCGACCTCAGTTTTTAATTACTCTCGACAATAACGTTATCTTTCTATTCTTTGCAGGGATATGATTTTAACTCGACTTTGAAAAGTTTTAGATGGGACTATATTTATTTTCCATTTTTAGTAACTTTTCCTCTTCGATTATATTCTTTTTCTAATATTTTTTTGGTTTTGTTTGTGAAAGAATCCAAAACATGTAGTCCTGGTTTTTCCGTCTTGCTATGAAAATGCACGTTATTCACATTGAATATCAATTTCAATTATTTTGTATTAGCCTTATATCGTTCTTATTGTCTACAAATTAAATTCAATTGGCATTGAGAGTTTGTAACCAAAACAACATGCGCATTACGTTTTGCCAATTGAATTGATATCTTCCATGAATTTGAAAACACTCTTAATCAAGTAATCCACTGCAAGGCCGGCCGTTCTTTAAATCTTGATACATATGCCTTAGCATATTCTTTAAGACTAGGTCAGCTCAAGATTTCGAAATACTAAGAAATGTATTGGCGGAGAAAACTTGGAAAGATTCATGTTCATTACATCTTATAAAATTTGCTAGTGAAAATGAATTAAACCAACGAAATATTATGGGTGACCAAAAGGTTGTTCTAGTCACTGGCTGCGCCAAGGGTGGCATTGGTTATGAATATTGCAAGGCTTTTGCCCAGCAAAACTGCCATGTTTTTGCATCAGACATAGCCCAAAGAATGCCTGATATGTTAGACCTACGAGCAGATAAAATTGAGACACTTGAGCTTGATGTTGCATCAGATGAAAGCGTAGCATCGGCCGTGAATTCAATTATAACCAAATGTGGGAAAATAGATATCTTGATCAACAATGCTGGAATAGGCAGCGCAGGTCCTCTAGCTGAGCTTCCTCTGGACGCAATCAGAAAAACATACGAAATTAACACGTTGGGGCAACTAAGGTTGGTTCAACAAGTAGTCCCTCACATGGCATCGCGACTAAGTGGAAGTATAGTGAACGTAGGGAGTGTTGTCGGGAAAGTGCCAACCCCTTGGGCAGGGTCTTATTGTGCTAGCAAGGCTGCAGTTTTTTCAATGTCACATACTTTAAGGGTTGAGTTAAGCCCGTTTAATATAAATGTAGTTATCGTGGTCCCAGGGGCTATAAGATCAAGTTTTGGGAACAATAGTGTGGACAGATTGCAAAACTATGAGTGGAAACTTTATAAGGATTTTAAAGAAGCCATAATTGAGCGTGCAAAGGCTTCTCAAGAGGGAAAAGCGACTGATGCATCAGTTTTTGCAAGACATGTAGCAACAAAGGTCTTGAGTCCAAAACCACCGAAGGTGATTGAATTTGGTCATATGACTGGACTGTTTTCTTTGCTTTCATGGTCCCCCCTTTGGGCAAGAGATCTGTTCTTTTCGACTAGATTCAAGTTGAATCGCAAGGTTTTTAAGGTATAATAATGGTTGATGTAGTAACTTTATTTCTTCCCTATTCTTCCTGGTTATGAAAGGGTTTGGGAGGTATCCATGCCGGATTGTGCATTTATTTCTTATGAACATGTAAATAAGTTTAGCGTGTGACAAATATAATTACTCCCTTCCACTTTAAAATTAGAAAGTGTAATTACTCCCTCGAACCAGTTACATTTAAACCAAATTACGAAGTGACCTTCTAGGCTATCTCGCCCTTAATTAACTCTCCCACGCTATATATGCCACCGATATACTGGAGTAGTTTAATTCTTAAACCCTTTCATTTTAAGACCAAACTAAACCACAATTTGTCATTTGTAATATTAGAACAACCAAAAGTAGTAATAATACACTGTTGTCTCAATTCTGGAGAGCATAAATGGTCTTAATTAGAGTAATAAAGGATATGGGAACCTTTTATATACGGGTAAACCACATTACCCATAAAAGGGTTACTTGATAGGGCCAATTCAAAGCAGACAGAGCTAAGAATAGAGGCTCCTATCCACATTCCATTACCCATCTGTTTCAACAGCGAAATGGAGATGAAAATGAAAATGAAAGAAAGCTATCTTTGCTGGGGCATAGCAAAGAAACACTTTTCTTTTGTTAGGCCATGCACTTTAGGCAAATTGCTAGTGGCCCGTTGTGTTAGGTGGAGTTACTCATCATTACTTCAATCAAAAGGGTCATCTCTCCCACATTCTTCCTTTTACTAGTGTATAGGCCAAATCATTCTCACTGGAAAATCTGTCTCCGTGGAATATTACATGCAAAATTGCATGCAGTATATTGGAAATTTGGAATAGTGAAGCCACCTCGAACTTGGTACGATGAGAAAATCCACTTCTATATTATTTGCTTATCAGGAACGTATGACCCCAATTTGAATTCAAATAGAAAGGGAATATTTTTTTTTTCTTAAGAAAAATGATTTTAACTGGTCTATGCCTTCCGGAACATAGAAACTTAATGAGGACACGCAGGTCACAATTTGTAATGTACTAATGCCGGGCACGGCAGAGTACTACTCCATCCGTTTCAATTTAGACGAGCTAGTTTGACTCGATACCAAGTTTAAGAAAAAAAAAAAAGAAAACTTTTAAAAGCTTTATGGCATAACATTTGTGTGGTTATAAAAACTTTTTATTAAAAATAAAATGGATAAAATGAAGACTTTAAAGTTAAATTATTTCCAAATTTAAAAATATGTCATTTATTTTAAAATAGATTAAAAAATAAAGTACCTCGTCTACTATACAACAAAGAACTATTTTGTAGAAGTTTGGCCAGTTTAACTAAAATTCAAAATTATATATTTGAAGTACACGTAGAAAACGAGTATTTGAAAGTTGATATCGTATAAGGACAAAATTTTGATTTGGACAAAAAGAAAGTTGAAGACTAATAAGTGATTTCACTTCGAATATTTTTCGATCAAGTTTTTCAATATTTCACAATACTAAGGACCGTTTTGGTCATAAATTTTGCTAAAATATATTTAGATTTTTTTGGTAAATATATATTTGACCATAAATTTTATTTATATTTTGATAAATTCCCAAAACACAAATTCCAATGGCCCAAAATATCACTATTATATTTTTTTTTAAAATTGTCCTAAATTTTTATATTTTATAAAAGAGTCCACAATTTATTATTTTATAACAATGCTGGTTCGTCTTCTTAGTCATCTGATAGTGTATTACGTAGTTCATTATAAAAATGATAATTTTGTACCGAATTTATTTATGTTCAGGACTATGGTTTGCGATAATATGATGAATGTTATTGATAAAGGTACTGTTGGGTATTTGTGATAATTTTTAGAACTTATGGGTATAAATCATGTTTCATATTTTTTTCAAAAAATATGTTTTGAAAACTTATGTCCAAACACATTTTCATCTTCAAACCAACCTTCACCCGCACCAAATTTTTTAAAATAATTTGAGAATTTATTAACAAATGCGAGCTAAATTTCAATACTTGTACATAGTGATCTTTTTCCCGTGCTATATGCAAGCTCACATTGTGAGTAGGGCGCCCCATTCTCTGTACGTAAACTGAAGAAGCCAATAAGGTAGAGGTAGCTGCCTAGTGCGCTATATTAGTACTTCTTCCTTTCCAATTTACGTAAATATGTGATAGGCTGTGGAGTTTAAAAAAAATTGAATACTTTTAGAATTGTGGTTCTAAACAAGTTAAAAATGGGCTCAGAATATTTGTGTGATTATAAAAGCTTCTTATTAAGAGTAGAATTGGAAGTTTAAGCTAAATTATTTCCAAATTTAAAATAAGATCATTTTTTTTTGACGAACCAAAAAAAATATGTTCACGTGAACTGAAACGGAGGGAGTAATATTCTGATTTCTGTGAAGTGACCAGATGTTTCTGAATTCTGCCGCTTGTGAAGATCTAAGGCTTAGCTTCCCTGATGCAGTTGGAAGACTGTAAAAGGCAATACAGGCACAGCTAATTGATTGTTGTATCATGTCTTATTAATATTTCTAACTTTTTGGCCGCACTCACTCCACTTTTTTCCTCTCACTAAAATGACCATTGATTTCTTTCGTTACTCATTAAATTCCAACAGATAGATGATGGAATTTGACTTTTGTTTTAGATCAATTAAATTAACCACTGCGCTGGTACTTACTTGTACAGTTTCCTTCAGCAACGCCAGCTCTTCTTTTCTTTCTTATAAGTGGCAGAGGTAAGTTTTGTTTGGCAAGAAGAGACTTTTGTTGGTTCACATATTTATACAATAGCCATTATCCACAGAAAAGAAGCATTAATCCAAGAGGATTAGATTCGAATCAACACTCTCCTTATGCAGTACTTGTATAGTCGTACACAAAGCAAAAGGGAGAAAAGCAAAAGCAAAGAAGGAAGCAGGGGGTGAAGCATAAGAAAAGCAAAAGAAGATGTCTTTCTCAAACACAGATCCCAATGGAATACAGGAACGATGCCCGGCATTGCTTACTGGAACTCATTCTTTTTGTTTACTAGTTTAAAGGGACTTCCTTTGTTCTTCTTGGTAATCTTTTCAGTGTGATATATATGTATATATATACTCACACCCACACACAGCCCAATCATTAAGTTGTGTCTTAAGACTTTGTTTTTAGGTTTATGGTTAGATTTTGTTCTACGTAGTGAGTCTGCAGCTAGAAAACAAGTTTCAAATGGAGGGAACAATAGAAAGGGTGGAGTATGATTAGTTTATTTGTCTCCCAATGATTGACTTGCCTTGCTCTAAGAGAAACTTGCTCTGAATCTCTTTATATAAGTGTCAGGATTTTTTCAATTCTATAGCAACAAATATGAAGTCTTTGAGTAATGATGACAATAGCACCAACACTAACAGCAACAGTCACTGGCTTGGTTTTTCTCTTTCCCCCCACATAAACAGCTTAGAGGGTCCTTCTCCTGATCACCATCACACCCAACCTGGCTCAAGTAATGTTCCCAATTCAGTCCCAACTAGATTTTCTCCAGCTCATCTCAACTATCCAGGCATGTACTATAATACTGAAGGTGACAATGCAGCATTTTTCTCTTCATATTCTGTGATGCCTCTCAAGTCTGATGGTTCATTATGTATTATGAAAGCATTCAACAGGTCACAACAACCACAAGGTTATTTTCAGCTCTAAACTTGTCCAGTTATTGCTTCTTTAAATGGGGTTCTTTGTTTTTTTTGTTTGTTTGTTTTGTGCTTTTGGGAATCTTGCTTATTTATGGAATATCCTTTTGACTTTATTTTGAAGGTATGGTAAGTTCAACACCTAAACTGGAGGACTTCTTTGGTGATGCAACAATAGGGACCCATCACTATGAAGATTGTAACAGAGGAAGTATGGCTCACAGCTTAGACAACAACATTTACTATAACCAACACCAAGAAAGTGAGACCTCCAACAGCCAAGATTTCTTGAACCATTTTCAAGACAACTCTAGGCCGCAGCAGCAACAACTCTACCCTGATTTCTCAGCATTTCGAGGGCATGAACTATATCACTCTACTGAGCAGGGGAAAACAGAGTGCAATCTTCAGGTCCCAACAATGCCAGTTGATGAAATGTCTGTAATGAATAACTGGGTATCAAGAAACTATCAGAATCCAAATGGGCATGCATTGGAGCAGAATATGATAGGCTGCATGGCTGATAATAGTGGAGAATCTGGATCAAGTGGTGCAATGACATATGGAGATTTTAAGTCGCTTAGCTTATCAATGAGCCCTGGCTCTCAATCCAGTTGTGTCACTGGAACACAACAAATCTCACCAACTGTCGCAGATTGTATTGCCATGGAAACAAAGAAAAGAGGGCCTGAGAAGGTGGAAAATAATCAAAAGCAAATTGTTCATAGGAAATCCATTGATACTTTTGGCCAAAGAACCTCACAGTATCGAGGTGTCACTAGGTTAGATCTTCTCTTTTATCCTTCTGATGACTTTTATTCTGTAGTACTTAACTGCTTGCATGTTTTTTCTATTAAAAAAGTAGACACCATGTTTTTATTTGTTATATTTCCTTTGAATTAGGCATAGATGGACTGGTAGATACGAAGCTCATCTATGGGACAACAGTTGTAAGAAAGAAGGGCAGAGCAGGAAAGGAAGGCAAGGTTAGTTTCAAACATATTTTTAAAATGGATTTGCCTTTTACAGCTTCTGAAGAGTTGTTTCTCTGTACTAATACAAACTTGTTTTTTTTTTCTCTTTCTTCGTGACTATTGCTGGGGATGCATGTCGGTTCTTTCAGTATATCTAGGTAAATCTTGATTTAGATTTCTGTATACATTGTATATTTCTATGAAATGATATTGTCTTGAGTGTATCAATGTTTTTGTTAACCAAACGATCATAAATATCTAAAATTTAGGTGGGTATGACATGGAAGAAAAAGCTGCAAGATCATATGATTTGGCAGCACTGAAGTACTGGGGACCCTCCACACACATAAATTTCCCGGTATGCACTAGTATATTGATATAGTATTTATCAACTGTAGTTTGTTCGTTTATGCTGTCATTTACTTTTTTTAAACCTCTAATGCAGTTGGAAAATTATCAACAAGAGCTTGAAGAAATGAAAAACATGACACGACAAGAATATGTAGCTAACTTAAGAAGGTAGGTATTGTTGCTGCTTCATTTATGAGTTAAAATCCATCTTTATCTTTTCCTATACTTAATCAGTATTCATTTGATTTGTCCAAATATTTGCAGAAAGAGTAGTGGTTTTTCAAGAGGAGCTTCAATGTATCGAGGGGTGACAAGGTTTGATACTCACTACCATTTCAGTAGGCAGCTTTAGTATTGAAATGAAGTTATACTGTTACTAAAATGGAAAATCGCCCTTTTTTGGTTTTCGCTTTAGCAGACACCATCAGCACGGAAGATGGCAAGCTCGTATCGGCCGAGTGGCTGGGAATAAGGACCTTTATCTGGGGACATTTAGTGAGTCAATTTTACCATTAACTTGCCCTTTGATTCCAATTTTCATCTCAGAAAATGTATTTTGTTTAGTAAAGTGAGCACATAGATTCAACTTAACATCTTAATAAGGAGTATTCTGTATTATAAAGGCAAAGTTTCTTTTATCTTTATCTGTTAGTAAAAAATGGCAAGTCTTAAAGTTGGTAGTAAGGCTGATCACGAGCCAACAAGAGCATGTAGAGAACTTTATGTCAGCAAGGCTGGATTTTACTCATAAGGCTGGATTTTATAATGGGAATCTTTCACTTTTTACTGCCTAATCTAAGTCTAAATATGCTTCTCTCTCTCTTTCTGCTGTTTTTCCTCCCTTATCTTTGTCTTGTTATACACTTTCCCTGTATAAGAACTGCTCCTGCTTATACTTGGCTGACTTTTCAGCAGAGCTGTCTCTGATTCAATCTCATTGGATCAAGTATTTAATTTATATACAGTGACAACATAAATCTTTATACTATTATCATGTATTTTAAACTATTGCAAAATGTTATCTGCCTTATATATAGTTACTAATCTCACTTTTTAAGAACGTTTAAGTGTCATTTAGGCTGTATGATAGTCTTTTTACACTATCAGATTATAGAAATTATTAAACTCTTTGATCAATTCTGTAGGTACCCAAGAAGAAGCTGCAGAGGCCTATGACATTGCTGCAATTAAATTCCGAGGTGTAAATGCTGTGACAAACTTTGACATATCAAGGTATGACGTGGAGCGTATAATGGAAAGTAACACCCTTCTTGCTGGGGAATTGGCTAGGAGGAAAAAGGACAGAGAAACAAGCAAAGTAATCTCTAATCAAATCCTGGAAAATCAAAACCACATCCAGAATAAAGAGGAAAGTGGAAATGTAGTAGATTGGACAATGACACTTCATCAGTCTTCCTCTGCTGGAGTTGATACAAATACAATGAGATCTACACAACAAGAAGTGGATGAATGTACGCGAATCAGTACTCACGTGTCAAATGCATCTTCTCTAGTAACTAGCCTGGGCAGCTCTCGAGAAGGCAGCCCTGCTAAAAACAATAGCCATTCGATGCATTTTGCGATACCTCAATCTCAATCAGCACCAAAGCTAATCACTAGTCCAGCAACTAATATCACCTCTTGGATCTCATCAGCCCAACTGAGGCCTAGTGTCCCAGTTTTCGCCGCATGGACAGATGCTTAGTTGTTCACATTATCAAAATTTCTGGACGTAGGAAGAAAGGAATCTAATTTTAATGTATCTTTTTTTGTTTTGTTTGTTTCTAAATGCAAGTTGATGATAGTCTTGGTGGGAGTAGAAAATAGTTCCAGGACAGCACAATTTGCCAACTTCTAGCTCTGAATGGATGAAATGAATCAATGGAGAGATACTTTAGTGAAATTAATGATGAGTTGAAATTGTGCGCAATGGTTGACTACTTAGAAAGGTTTCAATTGATAATTAGAGTTTATTCTGTTTGCGGTCCTATCAAGTACAAAAACAGCTCAATATGTTGCCAATAATGCAAAACATGATCTTTAGCTTTAACTTTTGAGGCCTTGACCACAATAGGGATGCTGTCATTTCTCCGTATAGTTCCATTTTTTCCTCCCAAAACATGATTACAAAATTTCTTTCTTTCATGAGCTTTCTCTAAAGATGATGACCTGTGCCAGCCTATTTTTCAATAAGACAGGGAGGAAAGTAGATTACCAATCAGGAATAATATTATTATAACATATATTTGGGGACATATTGGTTATGAATTTTCGGGTGACCCTTACAATTGTAACTAATATTTACTAACTGAATTGATTTCATGAGCAAGACTAGCCACATTATTTGCTACTGTGTCCAACTTCTTCTCTTTATTTAATTGTGAATCGTTTCAATTAAAAAGTTTAATCTGTTCTTGGACCATGCACTTGAAAACACAATAATGACTTAGCCCACTTATATATCGTGTTGAATAGTTTCAACTGTTTTATTTAAGAAATTTAAACATTTAGAGATAGCATAATTTATATATCTATTTATTTTATGTCCGTTAGAATACTTTCTAACGCTGTAACCACTTGCGCTTAAGATCGCCTTTTCGACAAGGAACCTTAATCTAGATTAGGAGCTAGCTTTAGCTTCCACATAATTCTTATGATTTTGATAGTTTCTGCCATTGTATGGATTTTATCTATTTATACAAATACCTCTATGATTTTTGCTTGTTCATACATAGAGTCCAATAAACATATCTTGCTTTGGTACTGAAATGGAATCCTCATATGAGAAAACATAAAACAAACGGCCTCTACTCCGTCCAAATTGGAATTGAATCCCTTGCAAACTAATTAATGGATATAAACAAATCACGCGCCCCTCCCACTAAAACGGGCTGGAATATCTGTATGCCTAATCTATACAGAGTGAGTGCTGTATTCAACAATACAAGATGTCCCTGCATAACTTCTTGAAGAATTTTTTATATAATCGTTTTTTTCCCCCCTTGATTTTACTCTTCGCAACTCAGAAAAGAGAAAAATAAGTATTTATTAGTCGAGCGGAAGAGCTGCTGCTAGATCTGCTTCGCCATTTTCTGTTCATCACTTTAATTTGTTTGTGTTTTTTCTACTTGGTCTAATATGCTCTTAAGCAGAAAATCAAGGTGGCTAAAAGTCCAAATTTAAATAAAGCATAACCAAAAAGTAAGGGATTTGGAAGAAAGCATTCCGTCCAATTATCAATAGAATATTTAGCACGATGAAAAAGGGTAACGATCGTAAAAGAAGACACCACTTAACAGCTGGTGTTAAAGAAGAGATACGAGTAAAAGGAAGGATTTTTAAGGTCAAAGAAAAGATTTGATTGTGGAAAAACTTCCAAAGCTGGATACGTGAGGCACTTAATTTGCATTGTCATGTCAAATAAAGACCCAATTTCTAATATCATGCAATTTTAGATCCCTCTTGAACTCTAAGCTGATGCACCGATTTACATTTTTTTTTTCCAGCTTCATCTTCTCTGTTAATTATAGTTGTAAATAGTTACTAATCTGAGAATCTCCATTAATTTACCCTCCACTAAGAATTGAACTAGTTTAAAAGTTCCAAAAAAAAAAAAAGGTTGCACCTTGAAAAGTATACTTGGGTCTTTATTAGAATACATCAGCCTGTTAAGTGAATTGCTCCCAATTATTAGTAGGAATGTAAATGGTATAATTTCATGGAACTGTAACTGTTAGAGAAGCCCGTGTGCATTATTGATTATCTTGCCTTTACCTGGAAGTTATTATGATGTCCTGTCGGCATGCAAAAGCCGAATATTTTCATCTCGTTCAGCTTAAGTAATCATCATGTTTAATCTGATGTTGATCTCACCAACACTGTTTCTCCACTATTATGTTGTACTATTGTCAATCAAGCTTAGCGGGACCATCTCTTCGAAAATGTATATATAGTACTTATAATATCCTCTAGTTAGCTTAAGATGAGCCGAATTTGACTCTATACACGTCTCAACGTTTAAGTGTGTATCTTTAAAATGTTAATCGCATATAGCAAAGAAAAATTGTCAAGAAGTTCTCAAATATCTAATTCTCATCTCAGATGAATGATGAATGTTGCGGTTATGATTGTCGGACATTTGCTAGATGTACGAGCTGAACTAGCCCAAGAAATGAGAAAAGACGTTCCAGGGGCTCATGTTTTCGACTCTGGCCCAACACAATGGACCAAGTTCTGTTTAGTCTGTAAATTAACTGATGCCTCCTAGCAAAGCTTGATGTGCTAATTATTGGACTTTAACTGCATCCACAAACACTATACTCGTCACATTTTATAGAAATACAATTAAGTCGCTTTTGAAATTTTTTTGTAGCAATAAAATCGTTCAACTTAACCTAGCCCTTCCAAAAGGTCATTTCAATTGGAAAATCAAATTTTCCGTGCAGAAATCTTTCAAATTTCTCAAAAGGCATCCAATTTATTAATTTTTGCAAGGTCTTTCTTTGGTGTTTCAAATAAATTTCGTGCCAAGTCAATAATATTTACTCAATAAATATTTTCTTTTCACCAAATAACACTTATGTTTTCTCTTTCTATTAATGAAATGATAGATCAAAATCTATTTCTGGCAGTGTCTTAAATTGGCATCTAAATCAGAGGCGGAGTTAGAATTTGAAGTTTATAGTTTCGGGATTCTAATCCTTTTAAGTTATTGGGTTCTAAATTAATAATTGACACATGTTCAATGAATTTTTTAAGATAAATATAATGTTTAAACTAAAGCTGCTACTACTATTCGCGCGTCCTAGAGAGAGAATGTAACGACCCGCCGTCATTTTGAGAATCAGCGTCTCGTTCGGTGGCTTAAGGTCTCGAGCAGCTTCGTACTATGTATTATGACTTGTGTGCGTGGTCAAGTTCGGATTTCGGATGATTCGGGATTGATTTGGAATAAGGATTCTTGTTTAGAAACTTAAGCGGTAAGAGTTGACTGGAGTTTGACTTCTATGTAGACGACTCCGAAATAGCGTTTTAATGATTCCAATAGCTTCGTATGGTGATTTCGAACTTAGGCGTGCGTCCGGATTTGGACCATAGGCTTTCCCCTCATGTAAATCACCATTAATGTAAGCTCACTCAACTTGAAATCCTATAGGGATTTAGCGGGATGTAATGAAGGCTTTTTGGATCAAGGTCGGATATAATGAACTATGACGATATTATCTTTCCTTAAGCACTCCACTTTCTCAATTCAGCTTATGCTTTCTTGACTCTTTGAGTCATTTTCTTCTTTCATGGAGGAACTAGAGAGACACATCGTCACTCTTTTCTTCTATATGACGCTCATTTTTCTCCTTTTCTCATCATTCCAAGCCTTTCAACATTGAGTTCTTGAATCCTTTCAACCTTTACTTTTCTTTTTACATGTTTCTTTTTTACTTTTCATTCTTTTCTTTGCCTTTCCTTTTCATCAATTCTTTTTGTTTCTTGAACCTTTCATCACTTTGAATTTCCTTGTCTCTTCCCCCAAACTTATGTTTATGACTATTGATCATCATGAATGCTAAGGAAAGATTGGGTGTCAAGAGAGGGACATTATAGAACGGATGAAGGTTTGTAATTTGTTTATTGAATGAAAAAGGCTTAGGCTCAAAGGGTCTGACTAAGGATATTATACTGGTAGGCTATGGAAGTTTTCAAATTCAAATGGGACCAAGGAGAGCATATAATCACTTCTCAAGTCGAGGTACACTTAGAATTTCGCCTATAAAAATATTCGGGGCAAGTTCTAGACTTGTTGGCACGGGACTTGGACTTGCAATTCAAAACCTCACCTCTCAAGCTACTGGATTGTTAAAGAGACTAGAGTCGAGGTCCCACAACAACCTTAGCTAGGATTGAAGATTACAGATGGCTAACAGTAACCACTTGATGATAGCTTTAGTCAACTCAAGATTCTAAAGGTCACAACTAGAGCTAATCTCGTCAACAAACTTGTCTCTAACCATGAGGTCGAAGGTAAATGTGCTAGTGCCAAGGGAAGCTTACTTGAGTCAATCTTATTCATTACTACTATAAATCAAAACAACAAGAAAAACAAACTCAATCCTTTAAGAAGGTTGTCACACCATCCATCGTTGAGAAGAGCCACCCGGCTCACACAAATTCCACCTTTGGAAAGATCCGTGACATTAAGAAAACCAAAGGCTTATTGATCACGGAAAATTGTAAAAAGAAGCTACAAATAAAAAAAGAAGCTACTAAATGAAATAAGAAGCTAAGCTATTAAGGAAAGTTGCAAAAAGAAGTTATAAAGTAAAAATACGGAAAGTAAACTGAATATGTACAAAAGGGGAATGAAACGAATATACACAAAATGGGGATGGATATATACATGGAATAGTAAAGTTATGTACATACCAAAAGTGAAAAGTACGAGAATGAAAGTAGGAAAATTAGAAAATAAAGAGAAACTGTATCAAAGTTATTACAAACCAATCATCAAAATCATCACATCAAAATAAGGCCACCCTCCCAAATAAAAATTAGCATTGTCCTCAATGCTATAAGCAAAAATAGAATAGGGGAGGGATAGAGAGTAAAGAGAACTCCCTATGAGGCCTCTGTCTGCATGTGATCACTGGTGGGGTCCTGTGGCTGTCCAGACTCGTCACCACCTCGGGGTCCTCCAGCTCAATCTCCAAGTCTTCGATCTGGGGTATCACCACTCTTCTCATCGGATCTCTGTCAGCCTCCTGCTTTGGTATCTATGCTGACTGAGTTATCTGTGTTGTAGGGGAAGTTTCTCCTATAAGGAGATCTAGAGGAATGTCGCCGGCGGAAGAAAGCTTTGCCACCTCCTTCTTCAACTCTTCTTGACCCTTCTTCACTTTCCTCACATGTTTGCCCAACTCCTTGATTACTTTTTCATGCTTACCCGAAGGCTCCAGAATCTTCTTTTGGTTGTCAAGAATACTCTTCAATGATTCCTCCACTGATGAAGGCATCTGGAGCTGTGTTGGAACTGCCTGAGCTGCTACAGCAATGGACAAGGCAGATAGCTTTGATGTAGCTACCTGCATCCATTTGTTGATGCCGGCCAAAGTCTGATTTACCCTCAGTGCAGTCTGAAGGTAAGCTGATGAAGAAGACACTGATTGTGGGATAAAAGTAGATGGCCTGGAGGTGGGATGGCAGCAGATGAACCCTCGGCTGTGGAAGGCTCGGACCTAGTGGCCACTACCTTTGGCTCTTCAGACTGGCCAATGGAGGTAGTGGCTTTGACTTTGGACTTGGGGTTGTCTGGACCCTAAAGGACATACCAGGAGAAAGGCCTCTTTGGCTTCACTTTCGTATCAAAATCCCTCCCTTCTACATCTTGGTCCTCTAAGTACACGGTGAGGAAGTTTTGGTAGGGGTATGATCTCTCATCCTTCCAGATAGCTCTGGTAATGACCCTAGACATAATGTTCCCCACATTTATCAGGAACCCCGCCATTATAGAATCCACAATAATCGCCCTGGAGACCAGGATATCACTGTCATGCTGTGAGGGATCTATCCGGCTGCACACGAAGGTGGACCACCCTTTTTCTTCAAAGTTCAGGGTGTTCCTTAAAAGCAGAACGCCAGGTGTAAGCCAAGCTGGAGTAGTCCCAGGAATGGCTATCACTGATGCAAGCCACGGACGGGCTAACTCATCCAATGCCACCTTCTCCATATAGCAGGATTCATCCACATCATCGAACCCAGCATACTCATTCAACATCTTGCCATCAAATTTAATCTTTCGGTTCCGTACTTTGGTCAAATATGTGCCCTTTTTGATGTGGGCGACATTAGCATAAAATTCCTTAACCAAGTACTCATTGGCCTCCGGTAGCTTGCTGGTAAAGAACTTCCACCCCATCCTTTCATCGAAATGCCTCTTGACATTGGGATTGTGGGGTAGAAGATCTTGCTCTATGAAATACCTCTCAAGTTGAGTGATCTTTGAGGCCACCATTCCTGGAACTTGTGGTAGGATTTCTCACTGAAAAGGCTGAGATTGTGCCTCTTGTTGGGTCTGGGCAACTTCTGCCTCAGAAATTTCCTGGGAGGAGACATATTCACTCGTCTCCAAAGTGTCTGGAGTAGGTATCCAGAGTGTCTGTTTCTTGCCAACTGTCTTTTAGGGAGCCAAGGGTGTAGTTTGTGGTTCTCTCCCCCGGCCCCGGGTGGACTCTCCCCTCCCTTGTTGATTTTCTAGTCTACCTCGAGATCGAACCATTATCTGCACACATAATAAGCATTAGTATTGGTATTCAAGCAAGTATCAGATGAAAGCAGATAAATGATTACAGTATGTCACAAGACAGCGGACCGGTGTCAGCGGAAAAAGAGATGCAACCATGGACTGACCACCACTGTCAGCAAAAAAAGGATCGCGGTCCGCGGAAGACTGGGGTTCAGAATACCTAGTCTCTGAAGTCTGATCACCGCTTAACGCAAAAATATGGGCACGACCGCGAAATCTACATTATTGTCCGCGTAAAAACTAACGCCGACCGGACCCAATTTAACAGCTCTCTAAATGGCAGTTTTGCGGTTTGCGAAATTAGAAGCGCGGCCGCGTAATGCAGGCCGCTGACCGCAAAAATTTCACCGCAGCAGCGAAGACGTAAGCCATTTTTAACTCAGCAAATTCTATGAATGCGGACCGCAGAATTATGACCGCGTCCGCGGAAGTCAAACTGAACGGGCACTGACGAAGACTTTAAAACCTAGGGTTTTCACTTTGCATAAAAATTAGGAAATTAAGCGATAAAGTTAATAACCCCATCCCTCATTAGGCATGCTAATTAATTACCCATCTAGTTTTTTCATCAATTAAGCATGGTTATGATTTTAGGCATGTAGTAACCCTAACTAGAAAGAAAAAATTGAAACTAACTAAAAAGAAAAAGAAAGAACTAAAATTAAGACTTAGAATCTAACATACCAGTTGTGAGAATTGAAGTAGAAACTTGACTCTTGGTTACTATGATGATAATGGAGATTAAAGAGAGAAGGATGAACAATGATGTATGGGTTTTGAGCAGTGAAAGTTCGAAAAGGGTAAAAGGAGGAGGGCCCTCCTATTTACACTTAAGTAAACTGACCTACCGACTTACCTGGGCGCGGCCGCAGAATTCTATCGCGGTCCGCTCTCTTGGTTATTTTGAAGAGCTGATGTTTCACTAACTTCGCTGAGAGCGGAAAAGTAAGCGCGGTCGCGAAACAAGCTCCGCTGATCGCAAAAATTTACCACGGACGCGGATTAAAATTCAGAGAGCTATCATTCTGGAATTTTCAAGTCCACGCCCGTTACATATTTACCCCCCGCGAAACAGCTTCCGCTGACCGCGGACTTTAGAGCGCGGTCAACGGACCAATTTCCATATTTAGCCTATTTTTTCCAGTATCAGTCCTGCACTGCACAAATAATTCCTACACAAATCTCACAAACCAGTTAGTTCAAAAGAGCCTAATCTAAGAAGAAAAATGAAAAAGAAAGAAAAAACACTTGGGTGCCTCCCAAGAAGCACCTGATTTAACATCGCGGCACGTCACAGGTTACCATCATCATTGAAACTTGATCATGGACACCACGTGGCTGTCATCAAACTTGACCAAATAATGCTTCACACAATGCCTATTAACCCGGAAGATTTCACCATTTTTGTTCTTCAAGTCAAGAGCACCAAAAGGTGTTACATGCATTACCTCAAAGGGCCACTCCATTTGGACTTTAGCTTTCCCGGAAACAGACGTAACCAGGAGTTGAAGAGAAGGACCAAATCACCCTCCTTGAATTTCTTGTTTCGGGAATATTTGTCGTGCAAGTATTTCATCTTCTCCTTGTACAATGATGAGCTTGAATAGTCCTGAAATCGGAATTCATCTAGCTCATTGAGTTGTTCCACACGGGGATTTGCTTCAACATCCCACTCAAGATTTAACCTCTTCAAGGCCCACATGGCTTTATGTTCTATCTCAACCGGCAAAAGACACGCTTTTCCAAACACCAAACGGTACAGAGACATACCGATTGGAGTCTTAAATTCAGTCCTATAAGCCCACAACGCATCATCGAGCTTCCTTGACCAATCCGTTCTATTTGTATTCACAGTTTTTGCCAATATGCTTTTGATTTCCCTATTTGAGACCTCCACTTGTCCACTAGCTNGCCCCACACGTCAAAAATGTCAACTTTAAGAATAGTAGTGAGAGGAATTTCATCCTTCTTTGATATTCCCCCAGCTCTCTTGCATTCATCACACCTCTTGAAAAGGTCACTTGCATCTTTATATAGGGTTGGCCAATAGAATCCACAACTAAGAACCTTGGAAACAGTTCTCGCGCCACTGTGATGACCACCGTAGGGCGAGGAATGACAAGCATCAAGTATGCTCATTTGCTCCTCCTCTGGGACACATCTACGAATCACCCCATCATTGCAAATATTGAACAAATAGGGCTCATCCCAATAATAATCCAAACGGTCCCACTTGAGTTTCTTCCTTTGGTTAGAAGAGAGCTCATATGGGACAATGCCAGCAACAAGGAAATTAGCAACATTTACGAACCAAGGCATACCATGCAGAGAAATAGAGAGGAATTGCTCATCCGAGAATGCATCATTAATTTCAAGACCATCTTTGGGCCTCCCTTCCTCTTCTAAGCGGGACAAATGANAACCTTGTGATTGACACCGCACTTTGCAAGCAAAGTGTGAAATGTCCTATTGCAGAAATGAGACCCCCCGTCACTGATAATTGCACGAGGAGTACCAAACCGTGTGAAGATATTTTTCTTGAGAAACGCACAACACTCCGGGCTTCGTTGTTGGGAAAAGGCACGACTACAACCCACTTGGAAACATAATCCACCGCCACCAGAATGTAAGTGTTTCCACACGAACTCACAAAAGGCCCCATGAAGTCTAGGCCCTGTGAACAACTATTTTTTGACCACACCGAAATTCTATACTATTTTGCTATAAATATTAAGGTTATATCTAATCTTAATATGTTAAATTTTTATCTTACTCTTAATAGATTCTATTTAAGAAAATTAAAAACAACAAAAATATTCACATTCTTAGAATATAAGATTTTTTCTATGTTTAAATAGAAGANAACAAATAGGGCTCATCCCAATAATAATCCAAACGGTCCCACTTGAGTTTCTTCCTTTGGTTAGAAGAGAGCTCATATGGGACAATGCCAGCAACAAGGAAATTAGCAACATTTACGAACCAAGGCATACCATGCAGAGAAATAGAGAGGAATTGCTCATCCGAGAATGCATCATTAATTTCAAGACCATCTTTGGGCCTCCCTTCCTCTTCTAAGCGGGACAAATGATCCGCTACCTGATTTTCACTTCCTTTTCTATCAATGATCTCCAGGTCAAACTCTTGAAGAAACAAAACCCATCTCATCAACCTAGCTTTCGAGTCCTTTTTGTTCATCAAGTACCGTAGTGACGCGTGATCGGTGTGAACAATCACTTTGGAACCCTTGAGATAAGGCCTAAATTTCTCCACGGCGAACACAATTGCTAAAAACTCTATCTCCGTGACTGTATAATTGACATGGGCATCATTCATTGGTTTGCTTGCATAGTACACCCGATGAAATATCTTGTTCACCCTTTGTCCCAAAGTTTCTCCTACCACAACGTCACTTGCATCGCACATGAGCTCAAAGGGGGAGCTCCAATTGGGTGCGGTAATGATTGGAGTGGTTGTCAATTTATACTTCAAGATCTCAAAATCTTTCATGCACTCTTCATTGAACACAAAATTTGCATCCTTTTCTAGTAGCTTGCACAAGGGATTCACAACTTTGGAGAAGTCTTTGATGAACCTGCGGTAGAACCCCGCGTGCCCAAGAAAGCTCCTAACTCCCTTGATGGAAGCAGGAGGAGGTAGCTTTGAAATCACTTCTATCTTCGCCTTTTCCACTTCGATTCCATTCTTTGAGATCTTATAGCCGAGGATAATGCCTTCCTCGACTATAAAGTGGCATTTTTCCCAATTGAGCACAAGATTCGTCTCTTCACATCGAGCTAGAACCTTGTCAAGATTTTCCAAACATTCTTCAAATGAGTCTCCAAGCACACTAAAATCATCCATAAAGACTACGAGGAATTCCTCAACCATGTCCATAAATATAGCCATCATGCACCGCTGAAAGGTAGCGGTGCATTACACAATCTAAACGGCATCCGTGAGAATGCAAATGTTCCATACGGTCATGTGAGGGTAGTTTCTCTTTGTCTTCTGGGGCTATGAGAATCTGATGGTAACCTGAGTACCCATCCATGAAACAATAGTAGGCACGCCAAGCAAGTCTGTCCAACATGTGATCAAGAAAAGGCAATGGAAAATGATCTTTTCGGGTCACCTTATTAAGCTTTCGGTAGTCCATGCATACCCGCCATCTGGTCACGGTCCTAGTAGGGATCAAATCATTCTTTTCATTTGTCACAACAGTCAAAGCCCCCCTTTTTCGTCACACATTGCACCGGTGAAGTCCATGCACTATCCGAAATTAGATACACCACCCCTGCATCAAGCCATTTGATAATTTCCTTCTTGACTACCTCTTACATAGTCTCATTCAACCTCCATTGATGTTCCACAGAAGGTTTTGCATCATCCTCAAGTATAATTTTATGCATGCAAAAGGCGGGGCTTATGCCCCGAATATCAGCTAAGGTCCATCAAATTGCCTTTTTTCTTCTTTGAAGCACCTCAAGAGTGGAGTTTACCTGCACTTTGGTTAAGCAAGAAGAAATAATAACATGTAATATAGAAGATGGGCCTAAGAATTCACACCTGAGGTGAGAGGGTAGAGGCTTTAACGCCAATGTTGGTGGCTTCTCGATCGAGGGCTTTGTCGGTGGAGTCTTCCGATTTTCCAAGTCCAAGGAGAGTTTACGGGGGTCCATATGAGTAGGATCCCATTCCTTACAAGGCATTTGCACATTCAATCAAGCCACCCCTTTCATCATCCTCATGGTTCAACAAAACAACTTCTATGGGGTCTTCTACATTGATCATTGCACTCATTTCGTCAACTATCTCCTCAATCACGAGGTCTACAAAAGAGCAAATTTCATTACTATTCGGCTGCCTCATCGATTTGCACATGTGGAATACAACCTTTTCATCGCCTAACCGGAAGGTGAGCTCCCCTTCTTCCACATCAACCAAGGCCTTCCCTGTTGCTAGGAAAGGCCTTCCCAAGATTATAGGCACCTCATAGTCGACTTCGCAGTCGAGAATCACAAAATCAGCTGGCAAAATAAACTTGTCGACCCGTACAAGAACATCATCAGTAATACCAAGAGGCCTCTTCATTGTTCTATCCACCATTTGCAATCTCATTTAATTCACCCTCGGTTGAAAAATACCTAATGTCTTGAATACAGAGTAAGGCATCAAATTTATACTTGCTCCCAAATCACACAAGGCCTTTGCAAAATCCGCACTCCCAATGGTACAAGGAATGGTAAATGCGTCGGGATCTTCAAGCTTTGGAGCCATCGAGTGCACAATTGAACTAACTTGATGAGTCATTTTGATGGTCTCGCAATCCACAGATCTCTTTTTAGTCACCAAGTCTTTCATAAACTTGGCGTATCCCGGCATTGCTCAAGAGCTTCCACCAAGGGCATATTGATTTCCAAGCTTTTCATCATCTTAATAAACTTCTTGAATTGGTTTTTATTCTTTTGTTTTGCAAGTCTCTGAGGATAAGGTGGAGGAGGCCTTGGCAAAAGAGCCTTGGCTTTTGGCACTACCATTTTCGGTATGTCTATTACGTGTTCCCTAGACGGGCTCACGTCATTTTGAGTCTCCTCCTTGTTGTCATGAATATCAATCCTCACTTCCTCATTCAAATTCTCTTCACTCACTTGCTCATCAACTATTGGATAATCATCATTTTGCAACACAACATCATCACTCACAACTTTCTTTTTATTGGAGGTACTTGCATCTCCACCTCTACCGCTCCTAGTGGTCACCGCCATGGCATTGACTGTATTGTTCCCGCTCTTGGGGTTTACTACCATGTCACTTGATAGCGCCCCCTTAGGGTGAGTGTTCAATGATTGAGAGATTTTACCCATTTGTACTTCAAGATTGGGTATGGAAGTAGTGTGGGAGGCAGTTTGAGCATCGAAATCGGCAGTCCGTTCCATCATCTGTTTGAACATATTCTCGATCCGCCCCATTTCATTATTTGAAGAACTCGGCCCTTGAGATTGATATGGAGGTGGATTGTTGGGTTGTTGTTGTTATTGCCATTCCAATTGCTATTGTTGTTTCCTTGATTCCCCCAGTTCTAGTTGTTGTTCCCCCAATTGTTAGAGTTGTTGTTGTTGCTATTGCTCCAATTCCCTTGGCCTTGATTGTTCCAATTCTGATTATTCCCTTGCGATCTCCACTGTTGATTTGAAACATTGCTCCGTTGTCCTTGATAGTTGTTTGCATACAAAACTTCCTCGCTTTGGTTATCATAAAATCATCTTGGTTATAGCCACTTCCACTTTGTTCATATTGATATTGATTACCTTGTACTTGCTGACCACGATGTCTCCTCTTGTTGACCATTAAATTGACCCCTTCCATTGCATTTACTTGCTTTGGTCCTTGAATCTACTACAACTGTTCTTTGGCTAACTGGTTCATGGTTGTTGTCAACTCAGTTATGGCTTGTCTGTGGTCTTGCAGTTCCTTATGAAGATTGATTACATTCGGGTCACCTTGGCTAAAATTTGCCCGACTCTGCCAAGATGAAGAAGTTTCATCCATATCATCAAGTATGTCACAAGCCTCATCATAAGACAGCTTCATCAAATTTCCCCCTGCTAACTGGTTCACTACACATTGATTGGTCGTGTTTATACCCCGATAGAATGTCTGTTGGATCATTGCTTTGGTCATGTCATTATTGGGGCATTCCTTGACCATAGTTGTATATCTCTACCAGATTTCATGAAGGGGTTCATTAGGTTCCTGTTTGAAGGCTAAGATCTCTTCTCTTAATGCCGCCATATGTCCTGGTGATAAATACTTGGCTATAAACTTATCAGCCAACTCATCCCACGTAGTAATGGAATGGTTGGGGAGCCTTTCGATCCAGTCCAAGGCTTTCCCTCTGAGTGAAAAAGGGAACAATCTCAGTCTCAATGCATCCTCCGACACGTTTGTCTGTTTGCTTCCCCAACAGTTATCTACAAAACCCTTTAGATGTTTTTAAGCATTTTGATGGGGAGAGACAATGAAGAACCCTCGTTGCTCCAATAAGGTCAACATAACATTTGTAATCTAGAAATTTCCCGCCAGATTCGGGGTGCGACAATCGCACTGGCGTAACCTTGATTGGGAAGCACCCGATGAGCTGCCCGTGGAGGAGGTGTGGGAGGGTCTGGAATATTCTCATTGGCTTGGCGGCCTTTTTTTTGAGCTTGAGGTAATAGATGCACCTCATTATCACTATTATCATCTACCTCCTCCCACGGGAGAACATTTCCGAGAGGATCAGCCATTTTGTACCTAAAGCGATTAACATAAAAAAGTTAGAAAAATAGAAGGATGAAAAACAAGACACACAACTAGTCAGATAGATAGCCAAAACCGTTTAACTCCCCGGTAATGGCGCCAAAAAGTGATCAATTCCAACCCTACACCACTATAAAGTAGTGAGGGTTGGTCGATACAGTTTTACCCGAAAGGACGGGATCGATTTCCACATGGAGTTAATAATGGTTGGGAGTTGGGTTTCTACCTAATCTAGCTGTGCGTGTTGTTTCTAATTGCACTTCTAACCATGCTTGGGATTGTTTCTATTCTAATGTTAATGCTACTGAATTCTGAAAATAATACTAAGTACAATTTTTTTGTAGGAGTTTTCCAAATGATAAAAAGCACTAGGGAAGTGACTTCTGCCTAGGCGAGTATCTAATGAGGTCTAGAATCTAGGACAATCTTGTTGTAATAGGGGTCGTGATATAACCTTCACACATAATTACTCACTCTATACCTCTCGGTAGTTTGAGTGACTTTGCCCCATTTGGCTTTCTCAAGCACAAATGGGTGTTCATGCAACGCAAGTGAAATCGGCTCAAGTCAGGTATTACTATCTCTAGGTTTAACCCTTTAATCGGGGCTATCAATATCTTGAATTCACCCCAATTCCTTGTTAGCCTACTTTACCTAGACTTGGGCCCTCTTTCTCAAGAAGAGCCTAAGCCAAAAAGGCATGAATCAGTATTTGCAACCACCAATTCTACAATTAAAGCATGAAATAAGCTAAACATCACTAACCCTTAAACAATCCCTAAAATTAAATACTCACACTAGGGTTGGGTCACAACTCTAGATAATAGGTCTAGATACTCATAATAATGATAGAAATCAAAGATAAAGATGTAATATAAGCCATAAAAGTCAATTACAAGAAGAAAATCTAAAGATGTAAGCTAAATCTCCTCTAAAATTACTCAAAATGGTAAAATACGGCTGTTCACGAGCTCCCTAATACAAAACTTAACCTAAAAATGTGAAAAAAGATCTATTTATACATAAACAAAAATTACTAGACAAAAATGCCCCTACGGAGGTTCCACTGATAGAATAATACTGGGCGCGTCCGCGCTTGGTCATTCGAGGCCGCGCAATTACGAACGCAGTCTGCGTTTCTTCAAATTTGGACTTGGACTGGGCTAGGCTTCACGAACCGCGTAAATAGTGTCGCGTCCGTGTTGGATTTTATCGTGGCTGCGTAAAATGTTTGCGGACCGCGTTCCTTAGTTTAGCCTGACTTGCAAACTCTTTGATCCTCCTATCTCGCTCCTAGTGGAAATTCAACCGTCTCCGCATCAGAAAACTTTACGGCGGCGTAATTTAGACGCAGGCCGCGTTCTTTGTTTTGACAAAGATTGCAAGGTCTCTGAACCTCGCTGTCAGCGTAATTTCAATCAGCTGCACTTTTTTATCGCGGTCAGCGGCAGTGTTAGCATTTGGATGAAGCTTCTCTGAACTTCACTTTCACGGTAGCATACTTGCAATCACCTCAGTGGAGGGTCTTACGCGGCCGCGTAATAACATCGTTGATCATGCCCCAGTTCCATTCTTTGGGCTTGTGCAAGTTTGACTCCTTTATGAGTTTATTTTGGCTTCTTTGCCCCATTTTGACCAAAACCTGCAAGTAAGCACATTAAGTTAGTTTCCGGGAGTACCTTAACACATTTTTTACCCAAAACCTAAGTAAAAAAGAGAAAATAATAGTCTAAAATCCCTAGTTATCAAGGTGCCGTAGGTATATGATGATTATGTTATTGGCACGTGAGTTGTCTGTGTAGAACGTGAGCTGTCTGTGCGAATCCTTATATTGATATTGTTGGCACGCGAGTTATCCATGCACTTATGATTGAGATATGGGCACGAGGTTCCTGAGAATATGATAGTGGATTGAGACCCGTGATTTGTGACTATGAGATGAGATACCACAAAGAGACTTTGTTGTGAAAAACTTATGTTAGACAGCTTGATTAATTGGTTATCCTTTGTGTTCTTTATTTGGTTTAAATGATTCTTTCCCAGTATTCGCATTGCTTTACTGCCTATATGCACATGTTGGATTTGTTTCTATTTATTGATTCCTGCTTTCTATTTAGTCGTTTACTGTTATATTGCATCAGATTATTTAACTAGTGAGGGTTTTGACTGTACTTCGTAATTACTTCTCTGAGGTTAGTCTTGATACTTACTGGGTACTGACTGTGGTGTCCTCATACTACACTTCTGCATCTTTTTGTGCAGAACCATGTGTTGGAGATATCGGACTCGGGCAGAGTTAAGTTTGTTGATCGCAAGGATTTGAGGTAGAGTCGCTTGGTCGTCGCAGTCCCTTGGAATCTTTTCCTTTCTTGTATTGTCAGTTGTATATGAATAGTATTGTATTTCAATTTCTGAGATCTTTCTATGTATTCTGTTAGAGTTCGTGACTCTGTATTCTTTGTCTTGGGAGGTTGCTATGATTATTGCCGCGCAGGCTTATTCCGCTTTTGTTTCGGTACTTGTATTAAACACCATTGCAAATTATCCTTGTAAAAAAAAGGCGTAAGTTGTTATTGTAATCGGCTTATCTAGTCTTAGAGACTAAGTTCCATCACGACGCCTGTGGTGGGATTTTGGGTCGTGAAAAGTTGGTATCAGAGCTCTAGGTTCCTATGTTATACGAGTCACAAACGATTTTAGTAGAGTATTGCGGATCGGTACGGAGACGTCTGTACTTATCTACGAGAGGCTACTGAACTATTAGGGAAAAATTTCCACTTCTTTAATTCTTGTCGTGCAGATTTGTTGATTTTGAAGTGTGAGCCTTTATATCTCTATTCTCTCACATATGGTGAGGACACGCGCTACCGGATCAGCTGAGCAGACATTGGTGCCCCCTGCTAGAGCCGCGAGAGGTCAGGGCCGAGGAAGAGCACGTGACACAACTAGATGTAACGACCCGGCTGGTCGTTATAAGAATTTATGCCCCGACCCCTTATTAACTATTTTCCCCAAGTCTATTTCTGCTAAATTGAATTGCCGGGACATTCGGTTTTGAGTTTCGGAGAATTTCGGGACACTTAGTCCCTAAATGGGAGCTTAGGTGTTGGAATGTTTCCCGTAGTTGGAACAGTGTGAAGACGGCCTCGGAATGGAAATCCGATGGTTCTGTGAGCTCCGTTAGGTGATTTCGGGGTGGGGAGCGTGTTCGGAACGCATTTTGGAAGTCCGTAGCTCATTTAGGCTTGAAATGCCGAAGCTTGAATTTTTGAAGTTTCCAGTTCGTCAGTGAGTTTTTGATCCGAGAGTCGGAATGGAATTCCGGAAGTTGTAGTAGTTATGTCATGTCATTTGGGATGTGTGTGCAAAATTTGAGGTCATTCAGATAGGTTTAGACGTGTTTCGGCGTCGGATGTGAATCCTAGAATTTTCCTAAGTTCCTAGGCCTGAATCTATGCATAATCGATGATTTTGATGTTATGAGATGTTTTTTTTAAGGCTCGACCTAGTTTGAATAAGGTATTAGGGTCGGTTGGTGGTTTTGGTTGACGTCCCGGGGGGCCTCAGGGTTGTTTCAGATGCTTAACGGGAGAATTTGGGACTTATCAAATGGCTGAACCAGACCTCTTCTGGTGTTTTTGCACCCGCGAAGGTTTTTCCGCAGGTGCAGACACGCAGGCGCGGTAGGGCTAATCGCAGGTGCGATGGCAAGGGATTTGGCCAGTGGTCGCAGATGCGACCTGAGTTCCGCAGGTGCAAAACTGCATGCGCGACCAAATAACCGCAGGTGCGGCCCTAGTGAACTTAAGTGAATTCCGCACCTGCGATGCTTTTTCTGCAGATGCGGTACCGCAGGTGCGGTGATCGGGACCGCAGGTGCGAGATCCCTGTGTGTTTATTTCAAAATCCGAGGGTTTATTTCGTAAGTCTAAAAATCGTTTGAGAACTCGGGAATTGGCGATTTTCAGTCGGTTTTGAAGAGAAGGATCATATGTAACATTTTCTAATCCTAATTCATCGTTAGACCATTAATCCCTTTTGTTTTCTTTAGTTTAATTATCAAAAATGGGGGGGGGGGGAGAGGA
>ML436397.1:36422-82373 GCA_005239525.1 Nicotiana knightiana
AACCATGGGAACTTAATAAACTTCCCCAAAACGAAATTCTGAGAATTTAAGGGGGTTTTGGCATCGGATTTCGATGTTCTGGTCGAGTGAGTTCGTGAGTGAATGGGTGTCCGAAAAATATAACTTTTATCCGATTTCGAGACGTGGGCCCTAGGGGCATTTTGGTCATTTTACCTAATTTCGTGTCTTAGCTTTGAATTAAATAGTAGAATCAGTTGCTTGAGATGTTATTTACGATATGTAATTGTTTTGAATATATTTGGGCCACTTGGAGTCGGATACTCGTGGCAAAAGTGTGGTTTCGAGTTGATTTTGAGCCGGTTCGAGGTAAGTGGCTTGTCTAACCTTGTGTGGGGGACCTTTCCCCTTAGGATGTGATATTTGGTAATTGAATGCCTCGTATGTGAGGTGACGAGTGCGTACTTGTGCTAATTGTTGAAAATCCGATTTTACTTTAAGTATTTAGACTGAGTTTCTTTCTTACCTGTTTTATTCTACTTGCAATTATAGTCTATGTTAGCTTAGAAAATCATGTCTAGTTGTCCTAAATTGCCTATTTGCTTAAGTTGCTTTAATTGTACTACGTGAAGCATGTTAGGCTAGAACTACTTGTTTCCTTGTATTTTTGCACTCTATTTCTGAATATCTTCTTGTTGTGGCTGCGTATTTACATTGGGACTACGGATGTGGGATTCCGGTAGCTGCCCCCCTTGTTTGTTTACTTTGGGACTGGGGGTTAGATTACCGATAGATCCCCCTACACATTTACTTTGGGACTGCGGGTTAGATTCACGATAGATCCCCCTGCACATTTATTTTGGGACTACGAGTTAGATTCCCGATAGATCCCTCTACATATTTACTTTGGGACTGCGGGTTCGATTCCCGATAAATCCCCCTGCACATTGATAGCTGGACTATGGGACGGTATCCCGGGAGATCCTTCGGATATACACATATGATAGACTACGGGACGGTATCCCAGGAGATCCACTGGACAGTTGAGAAAAGGACTATAGAACGGTATCCTGGGAGATCCTCATTGTTACCATTGTTATTGAGCTGTACATATTCCGTGTTTACTCCGTTCTTTGTGTTTTCGGGTTATTGCCTTGTTTGAACTGTCTTATTTCACTGATGTACTCATTATTACTGCCTGTTTTCATACTGTAAATTCCTATTATATTGTTTAACCTCAGTAGGGCCATGACCTTCCTCATCACTACCTGACCGAGGTTAGGCTTGGCACTTACTGAGTACTGCTGTGGTGTACTCATGCCCTTTCTGCGCATGTTTTTCATGTACAGATCCAGGTACCTCTACCTAGGCGCACTATCCCCGAGGTTGAGAGACCTAGCAGATACTTCGAGGTTCATCTGCCGCGTCCGCAGACCAGGAGTCTCTATCTTATTCTAGCTTTAGTGGAAAGTTTTTCCTTCCTTACTGTTGTTTAGACATTCTGGAGTTAGAGCCGTGTATTACATTTCTGTTAGCCTGTGTGTCCCGTGAGTTTCCGGGTTTTGAGGTGATATTGTAGACTTCCGCATTATTTTTTTTGAGTTGTATATGCCGAACGACATTTGTATGCAGTCTTTATTTTAAGATTTGTTCAGTTTTTACTTAATTATTCCGTAAGTTATGTTGTTTTTACGCATTGTTAGGCTTACCTAGTTATAGGGAGTAGGTGCCATAACGACATGTTCGCGGAGGGCGAACTGGGGTCGTGACAAGTTGGTATCAGAGCTCTAGGTTCATAGGAGTCACGGAACACAGGCCGGTTTATTAGAGTCTCGCTGATCGGTACAGAGACGTATGTACTTATCTACGAGGGGCTATGTAATTGTTTAGGAAAAATCTTTACTTTATTTGATTTCCTTGTCGTGCGATATTTTTTTTTGACATCAATTCTAAACCTCTGTCTTCTATTCTCTCACAGATGGTGAGGAAACATGCTACTCGGGACGATCGGGCACCCGCGCCCCCTGCTGCAGCCGTCAGAGGCCGGGGCCGAGGTAGAGGCCAAGGACGTACACGTAGTGCAGCGAAAGCACCTGCGCGAGTTACCGCTGAGGTGCCACCAGCAGATACAGCCGAAGTCCAGGCACCTGACACGCCTACTGCCACTACTACTCCAGTAATTTAGGAGACGTTAGCTCAGTTCATATCTATGTACACCACTCTAGCTCAGGCAGGGTTGCTTCCCCTTGATGCAGCCACATCCTAGGCCGGGGGAGGAGCACAGACTCCCACCGCCCGCACTCTTGAGCAGCGAGTGCATGTGGAGCAGGTCCCAGAGATCATTCCTGTGCCGCCTGTAGTGCCAAATCAGCCCGAGGATGGGTCAGCTGCTTCAGAGGACGAGCAGTGGAGACTTGAGAGGTTCAAGAAGTATGATCCTCCGGTATTCAGTGGACTAGCATCAGACGATGCCTTGGAGTTTCTAGAGGAGTGTCACCGTATTCTTCGCACTATGGGTATAGCCGGATCTAGTGGGGTTTCCTTTACTACCTTTCAGCTTCGCGGGGCCGCCTATGATTGGTGGCGCACTTATGAGTTAGATAGTCCAGACGAGGCTGCTTCACTGACCTGGACCCAGTTCTCAGATATGTTCCTGAGAGAGTTTGTTCCTCAGAGCCTCAGGGACGCATGGCGCGCAGAGTTTGAGCATTTGAGCCAGGGTGCTATGACAGTTTCAACGTATGTTATCCGTTACACCAGATTGGCTAGGCATGCACCGTCTTTGGTTGCTACTATCCGCGAAAGGGTTCACCGGTTCATTGAGGGTCTTATCCCACCCATCAGATATAGCATGACTCGAGAGTTGGAGATGGACATTCCTTATCAGCAGGTAGTGAGCATTTCTAGGAGGATCGAGGGTATGCTCGCTAGGGAGCGAGAGGAGAGAGAGGCCAAGAGGTCTCGAGAGTCGGGCCACTACTCTAGTGCCCGTAGCCCAGCAGCAGGTCGACATGGTAGGGGTTATATGGGTCGCCCCGTTCATTCAGCTCTTCCAGCAGCCAGCGGTACCCCAGTCCACCCAGGCCTCAGGAGCCTTACTACGCACCTCCGGTTTCTAGCGCGCCTCCTGCGCGAGGTGCTTTCAGAGGTCAGTCTGGCAGACCTGGACCTAGCCAGTCACAGCCACCACATCCTCCCAGAGCTTGTTTCGAGTGTGGAGATACACGCCATATGGTTAGGGACTGTCCCAGACTTGGTAGGGGTGCATCTTAACTGACTTTTCAGCCACAACGTGCTCAACAGAGTTCTCAGGCAATGATCACAACTCCAGCTGCCATCCCATCTGCCCAGCCAGCTAGGGGCGGAGGTCGGGGAGGTAGAGGTCGCCCTCGAGGGGGAGGCCAAGATAGATATTATGCTATTCATGCTCGTACAGAGGCTGTAGCCTCCGATTCTATTATTACATGTATTATACTGGTTTGTCACAGAGATGCATCGGTTCTATTCGATCCAGGCTCCTCGTATTCTTATGTGTCTTGTTATTTTGCTCCGCATTTGGGCATAGCCCGAAATTCTTTGAGTTGTCATGTTATGTTTCTACTCTTGTGAGAGATTCCCTTGTTGTGGACAGTGTTTATCGGTCGTGTTTGGTTACTATTCGTGGTTTTGAGACCAGTGCGGATTTATTGTTACTCGATATGTTGGATTTTGATATTATCTTGGGCATGGACTGGTTGTCTTCCCTTTATGATATTCTTGATTTTCATGCCAAGACCGTGACACTTGCTATGCCAGGTATTCCGCGTGTTTAGTAGAGTGGTACCTTAGATCACACTCCCAGTAGAGTTATCTCTTTCCTTAAAGCTACGCGTATGGTTGAGAAGGGGTGTGCCGCGTATTTAGCTTATGTGAGAGATGTCAGTGTTGATACCCCTTCTGTTGATTTTGGCATTGATTTGTTGCCGAGCACTCAGTCCATTTCCATTCCTCCATACCGTATGGCTCCTCCTGAGTTGAAGGAGTTGAAGGATTAGTTACAAGAATTGCTTGATAAGGGTTTTATTCGACCCAGTGTTTCACCTTTGTGTGCTCCTGTCTTGTTTGTGAAGAAAAAAGATGGTTCTATACGCATGTGTATCGATTATCGCCAGTTGAATAGTGTTACAGTGAAGAACCGTTATCCCTTGCCTCGTATTGATGATCTATTTGACCAGCTTCAGGGCACACATGTATTTTCTAAGTTTTATTTGCACTCAGGTTACCATCAGTTGAAGATTCGGGAGTCGGATATCCCGAAGACTGCCTTCAGGACTCGGTATGGCCATTACGAGTTTCTAGTTATGTCATTTGAGCTGACTAATGCCCCAACAACATTTATGCATTTGATGCGCAGTGTGTTCAGGCCATATCTCGACTCGTTCGTTATTGTTTTCATAGATGATATTCTCGTTTACTCCCGGAGTCGGGAAGATCATGAGCAGCACCTGAGGACAGTGCTTCAAACCCTGAGAGAGAAGATGTTGTATGGAAAGTTCTCAAAATGTGAGTTTTGGTTGAGTTCTGTGGCATTCTTAGGCCACGTATTATCGAGTGAGGGCATTCGGGTGGATCCGAAGAAGGTAAAGGCCGTGCAGAGTTGGCCCAGGCCATCCTCAGTTACAAAGATTCGCAGTTTCCTTGGCTTGGCGGGCTACTACCGTTGTTTCTTGGAGGGATTTTCATCGATTGCAGCCCCTATGACTAGATTGAACCAAAAGGGTGCTCCATTTCAGTGGACAGAGGAGTGTGAGGCGAGCTTTCAGAAGCTGAAGACAGCTTTGACTACAACCCCAATCTTGGTATTGCCTACTGGTTCGGGGTCTTATACAGTTTATTGTGGTGCCTTATGAGTCAGTATTAGAGCGGTGTTGATGCAGGACGGTAGGGTGATTGCCTACACGTCCAGACAGTTCAATATACATGAGAAGAATTACCCTTTCCATGACCTTGAGTTAGCTGCCATTGTTCATGCCTTGAAGATCTGGCATCATTTTTTGTACGGTGTGCCTTGTGAGATTTATACTAACCACCGGAGTTTGCAGCACATATTCAAGCAGAAGGATCTAAATTTGTGCCAGCGTAGATGGTTAGAGTTGCTAAAGGACTATGACATCACGATATTATACCACCCGGAGAAGGCCAATGTGGCGGCCGACGCCTTGACTCACCGGGCGGAGAGTTTGGTATACCTTCATGCAGCTGAGAGGCCTCTAGCCTTAGATGTTCATTCCTTAGCCAGTCAGTTCGTGAGATTGGATCTTTCTGAGCCTTGCTGGGTATTAGCTTGTGTGGTTGCTCGATCTTCCCTCCATGATCGTATCAGAGAGCGCTAGTATGATGATCCCCACCTTTTAATTCTCCAGGATAGAGTCTGGTGGGGTGATGCCAAGGATGTGACTATAGGAGAGGATGGGGTGATGAGGATGCAGGGCAGTATTTGTGTGGCCAACATAGATGGGCTTCGGGAGTTGATTCTTGAGGAGGCCCATAGTTCGCTGTATTCCATCCATCCGGGTACCACGAAGATGTACCATGATCGGAGACAACACTATTGGTGGCGAAGAATGAAGAAGGATATAGCAGAGTTTGTAGCCAAGTGTCTCAACTGTCAACAGGTCAAATATGAGCTTCCAGAGTGGAAGTGGGAGCAGATCACCATGGACTTTGTGGTTGGACTTCCTCGGACTTTGAGGAAGCATGATGCTATTTGGGTGATTGTGGATCGGTTGACCAAATCAGCCCATTTCATTTCGGTACTGACTACTTATTCATCGGAGCGGTAGGCGGAGATTTATATCCGGGAGATCGTTTGTCTGCATGGTATTCCAGTTTCTATTATTTCATATAGAGGTACTCAGTTCACTTCACGGTTCTGGAGAGCCGTTCAACAGGATTTACGTACTAGGGTGGAGTTGAGCACAACATTTCACCCCCATACGGACGGACAGTCCGAGCGCACTATTCAGATTCTTGAGGATATGCTCCGTGCGTGTGTGATTGAGTTTGGAGGGCCTTGGGATCAATTCTTGCCATTGGCGGAGTTTGCTTACATTAACAGTTATCAGTACAGCATTCATATGGCGCTGTATGAGGCTTTATATGGTAGGAGGTGCATATCTCCGGTGGGTTGGTTTGATCCGGGTGAGGCCAGGCTATTGGGAATAGAGTTGGTTCAGGATGCATTGGAGAAGGTCAAGGTGATTCAGGATAGACTCCGTACAGCCCAGTCTAGACAGAAGAGTTACGCGGATCGGAAGGTTCGTGATGTTTCATATATGGTCGGAGAGCGGGTTCTGCTTCGGGTTTCTCCTATGAAGGGCGTTACGAGATTTGGGAAGAAAAGGAAGTTGAGTCAGAGATTTATTGACCCTTTTGAGATATTGAGGCGTGTTGGGGAGGTTTCTTATGAGCTTGCCTTACCTCCCAGCTTGGCAGGAGTTCATCTGGTATTTCATGTTTCGATGCTCCGGAGATATCACGGTGACCCGTCTCATGTCTTGGATTTCAGCTCAGTCCAATTGGAAAAGGATCTATCATATGTTGAGGCTCCTATAGCTATATTGGACAGGCAGGTCAAAAAGCTAAGGTCAAGGATATTGTGTCAGTAAAGATTCAGTGGAGGGGTCAGCCAGTCGAGGAGGCGACTTGGGAGACTGAGCAGGATATGTGGAGTCAGTACCCTCATCTTTTCCCAGCTTCAGGTATGTTTCTATGCTCGTTTGAGGACGAATGATTTTCTTAAGAGGGGGAGGATGTAACGACCCGGCTGGTCGTTATAAGAATTTATGCCTCGACCCCCTATTAACTGTTTTCCCCAAGTCTATTTTTGCTAAATTGAATTGTCGGGACATTCGATTTTGAGTTTCGGAGAGTTTTGGGACACTTAGTCCCTAAATGAGAGCTTAGGTGTTGGAAAGTTTCCCGTAGTCGGAATAGTGTGAAGACGGCCTCGGAATGGAAATATGATGGTTTCGTTAGCTCCGTTAGGTAATTTTGGGGTGGGGAACGTGTTCGGAACGCATTTTGGAAGTCCGTATCTCATTTAGGTTTGAAATGCCGACGCTTGAATTTTTGAAATTTCCAGTTCGTTAGTGAGTTTTTGATCCGAGGGTCGGGAATTCCGGAAGTTGCAGTAGTTCTTTCATGTCATTTGGGATGTGTGTGCAAAATTTGAGGTCATTCGGATGGGTTTAGACGTGTTTCGGCGTCAGATGTGAATTCTAGAATTTTCCTAAGTTCCTAGGCCTGAACCTATGCATAATCGATGATTTTGATGTTATGAGACGTGTTTTTAAGGCTCGACCTAGTTCGAATAAGGTATTAGGGTCGGTTGGTGGTTTTGGCTGAGGTCTCGGGGGGCCTCGGGGTTGTTTCAGATGCTTAACGGGAGAATTTGGGACTTATCAAATGGCTGAACCAGACCTCTTCTGGTGTTTTCGCACCTACGAAGGTTTTTCCGCAGGTGCGGACACGCAGGTGTGGTAGGGCTGATCGTAGGTACGATGGCGAGGGATTTTCCCAGTGGTCGCAGGTGCGACCTGAGTTCCGCAGGTGCGGAACCGCATGCGCGATCAAACGACCGCAGATGCGGCCCTAGTGGACTTAAGTGAATTTCGCACCTGCGATGCTTTTTCCAAAGTTGTGGTACCGCAGGTGCGGTGATCGGGACCGCAGGTGCGAGATCCCTGTGTGTTTATTTCAAAAATCCGAGGGTTTATTTCGTAAGTCTAAAAATTGTTTGAGAGCTCGGGAATTGGCAATTTTCAGTGGGTTTTGAAGAGAAGGATCATAGGTAACATTTTCTAATCCTAATTCATTTTTAGACCATTAACCCCCGTTGTTTTCTTTAGTTTAATTATCAAAAATGGGGGGAAAACCATGGGAACTTGATGAACTTCCCCAAAATGAAATTGTGAGAATTTAAGGGGTTTTTGGCATCGGATTTTGATGTTCTGGTCGAGTGAGTTCGTGAGTGAATGAGTTTCCGGAAGAAATAACTTTTTCCCGATTCCGAGACGTGGGCCCGAGGGGCGTTTTGGTCATTTTACCTAATTTTGCGCCCTAGCTTTGAATTAAATAGTAGAATCAGTTGCTTGAGATGTTATTTACGATATGTAATTGTTTTGAATAGATTTGGGCCACTTGGAGTCGGATACTCGTGGCGAAAGTGTGGTTTCGAGTTGATTTTGAGCCGGTTCGAGGTAAGTGGCTTGTCTAACCTTGTGTGGGGGACATTTCCCCTTAGGATGTGATAGTTGGTAATTGAATGCCTCGTACGTGAGGTGACGAGTGCGTACTTGTGCTAATTGTTGAAAATGCAGTTTTAATTTAAATATTTAGACTGAGTTTCTTTCTTACCTATTTTATTCTACTTGCAATTATAGTCTATGTTAGCTTAGAAAAGCATGCCTAGTTGCCCTAAATTGCCTATTTGCTTAAGTTGCTTTAATTGTACTACGTAAAGCATGTTAGGCTAGAACTACTTGTTGCCTTGTATTATTGCACTCTATTTCTGAATATCTTCTTGTTGTGGCTGTGTATTTACATTGGGACTATGAATGTGGGATTTCGGTAGCTCCCCCCCCCCTTGNATAGACCCCCTTGCACATTTACTTTGGGCTGCGGGTTATTCCCGATAGATCCCCTTGCATATTTACTTTGGGACTGCGGGTTCGATTCCTGATAGATCCCCCTGCACATTGATAGCTGGACTACGGGACGGTATCCCGGGAGATCCTTCGAATATACACATATGATGGACTACGGGACGGTCCCGGGAGATCCACTGGACAGTTGAGTAAAGGACTACAGGACGGTATCCTGGTAGATCCTCATTGTTACCATTGTTATTGAGCTTTACATATTCCGTGTTTACTCCGCTCTTTGTGTTTTCGGGTTATTGCCTTGTTTGACCTGTCTTATTTCACTGATGTACTCATTATTACTGCATGTGTTTCATACTGTAAATTCCTATTATATTGTTTAACCTCAGTAGAGCCCTGACCTTCCTCGTCACTACCCGAACGAGGTTAGGCTTGGCACTTACTGAGTACCGCTATGGTGTACTCGTGCCCCTTCTGCACATGTTTTTCATGTGCAGATCCAGGTACCTCCACCAGTGCACTATCCCCGAGGTTGAGAGACCTAGCAGAGACTTTGAGGTACATCTGTCGCGTCCGCAGACCAGGAGTCTCTATCTTATTCTAGCTTTAGTGGAAAGTTTTTCCTTCCTTACTGTTGTTTAGACATTCTGGAGTTAGAGCCGTGTATTACATTTCTGTTAGCCTGTGTGTCCCGTGAGTTTTCGGGTTTTGGGGTGATATTTTAGACTTCCGCATTATTTTTTTGAGTTGTATATGTCGAGCGGCATTTATATGCAGTCTTTCTTTTAAGATTTGTTTAGTTTTTACTTAATTATTCCGCAAGTTATGTTGTTTTTCCGCATTGTTAGGCTTACCTAGTTATAGGGACTAGGTGCCATCACGACATGTTCGCGGAGGGCGAACTGGGGTCGTGACACTAGAGCACCTATCAGAGCAACAGTTGAGGAGCCGTCAGTAGCTCCGGTTGGGGGACAGGCACCGGAGGCTCTTGTTGTTACCCCCGGACTTCAGGAGACTTTAGGAAAGTTCCTAAGCATGTTTGGTACATTGGCTCAGGCGGGATTGATCTCTGTTACACCATTACTTTGCAGATTGGGGGAGGAGCTCAGACTCCCACCGCTCGTACTCCAGAGCAGCAGGCTCACATTGGTCAGGTTTCCGATGTGGTGCCAACATAGGCTGTTATTCTGGTTAAGCCCGAGGTCAGTCCAGGGGAATCAGAGGAGGAGAAGAAGAGGCTTGAGATGTTCAAGAGGTATAGTCCACCTACTTTCGGTGGCACAACTACCAAGGATGCTCAAGGGTTTCTAGAGAAGTGTCACCATATTCTCCGCACCATGGGTATTGTGGAGGTGAGCAGAGTTGCTTTTACTACATTTCATATATTAGGAGCTGCGTATTAGTGATGGAAGGCTTATGAGGAGGGTAGGCTAGCCGATGCAGAACCACCCACTTGGGCTTAGTTTTCAGAGATGTTTTTGAGGGAGTTTGTTCCACAGACCCTTCGGGATGCGTGGCATGCAGAGTTTGAGGAGCTACATCAGGGCACCATGACGGTGTCAGAGTATGCCATTAGGTTCAGTGAGTTAGCCCGTCATGGACCTACTTTGGTTCCCACGGTCAGAGAGAGAGTTCGCATATTCATTGAAGGGCTCAGTTATGATCTTAGATTTTGCATGGCTCGAGAGTTGTAGACTGATACTCCATTTCATCAGGTGGTGGATATTTCCAGGATGTTAGAGTGTGTTCGGAGTGAGGAAAGGAGGCTAAGGAGACCAAGAGGTCTCGGAGTTCTAGAGGGTTCAATGGATTTTATTCTTCAGCTATGACTCATTATGGCAGAGGATCGGGCAGTCGGCCATCCCAATCCGCACTTCAGACGACTCGTGGTACTCAAGTTAGTTATTTAGTGCACCACTAGCATGGGGTTCTTACAACGGTTATTATAGTTATCCGGCACAGACTCAGTATGAGCAGTCGTGCCCACATAGGGGTTGTTATGAGTGTGGTTATATGAGGCACATCATGAGGGATTGTCCTAGACTTGGGAGAGGCAGATTTCATCAGATCACTTAGGCTACGGGGTTCATTCCAGTTGCTACTCCACTTGCACAACTAGTGAGGGTGGAGGTCAGGCGGGTAGAGGGCACCCTAGAGGGGGAGGCCCGATCCATAAATATTTGTTCTATGGTATGAGTGAGGCTGCTACACCAGATGGTGTCGTTAGAGGTATGATTTCGATTTGTTATAGAAGAGCACTATCCTTGTTTGATTTGGTTCTACTTATCGAGATGAATCCTTCTGTCATGCTTCATACGTGGTGAGTTCCATGATTTGTACTTTGTTTATGTGTTTACCCCTATTGAGAGATTTTATGGTGGTAGCCCGTGTCTATCGTTTTGATTTGTTCATTATTGAGAGCTATGAGACTAGAAGCAAATTCTTTTTACTCATTACGGTAAGTTTTGATGTGATTTCTTGGCAGTTTGGTTGTGAATTGTGATTTATATGCCCTACCGGTATGTGGGTTCATTATGTATTGTGATTTTGTTTAACGACATTTAGTATAAGAATATAATAGAAGGTTTTAGTTGGCACGATGTGTATATTACTTGTGATTCAAAGTTGAGGGTGAGACCCTCACGATTTCATGTGATATGATATGTTTGAACCGGGCTACGTGCCGCAGTGGAGTTATATCAGGATAAGATCCTTGTGGTTAATTCTTGTGTTTTAATTCTCCCTTGTGAAATTTATTTGTATTATAGTACTGATAGCGAGTTATGCTTGTTGGTCTTGTTTTATAGTTCTCTTATGTGTTTCTCTTTGCATATCTAGTTATATTCACATTGTGCTTATTGGGTTTTAGCGGGGTGTGTGCCCAGGTGGTGTTAAATGTGACTTGATGATTCGGGTAAATAGTTATGAGGTTTTCTTGTTTCTTGCATCATTGTTGGTGTTCTGTAGGTCCGGAATGAGGTTTTAGCTGAGATGAGGTTATTTGTCGGTGCTATATTGGATTGTGGGCAGCTATTTTGGCCAGATTTGTTGTTATGGGCATATGTGTGGTGTGTCACGTCATGTATTGTACCTAATGGATATAGGCATGAGTTATTACAGCTGGTTGAGGCTGGCACCGTATACTGATGTGGAAATTAGGTCTTTTGGAAATGATGGGATGGTGAGAAATTTGGTTCTAAGGTTTACCAGTGTGGGTGGAAGGAATAATTTTTAGTTGAGATGGTATTGTAGGGCTTATGTGCATTGGGGTGACATGGAATCACCCGTGAGTATATGTATGATGAGTACATTCAGTGATTTGATGACCTCGGAATGGTACTTGGGACGTTCGAGGATGAACATTTGTTTAAGAGGGAAAGAATGTAACGACGGGACCGGTTGTTTTAAGAATTAGCGTCCGTTTGGTTGCTTAAGGTCTCGAGCATATTTGTACTATGTATTGTGACTTGCGTGTGTGGTCGAGTTCGGATTTCGGATGATTCAGGATTGATTTAGAATAAGGATTCTTGTTTAGAAGCTTAAGAGGTAAGAGTTGACCGGAGTTTGACTTCTATGTAGACGGCTCTGAAATGATATTTTGACGATTCCAATAGCTTCATATGGTGATTTTGGACTTAGGCGTGCATCCGGATTTGGATTTTGAGGTCTGTAGGGTTGAAGCATTTTGTCGAAAATCGAAAAGTTGAAGTTTTGAAATATTCATAAGTTTGACCGGGAGTTGACTTGGTTGATATTAGGCTCGAATTTCAATTTTGGAAATTTGAATAGCTTCGCTATGTCATTTATGACATGTGTGCGAAATTTGAGGTTATTCCGAATCAAATTGATATGTTTCGGCACAAGTTATAGAATTTGGAAATTTCATAAATCATAAGTTTGATTCGAGGTGCAATTCATAATTTCGACATTAATTGATGTGATTTAAGGCCTCCACTAAGTTCGTATCGTGTTTTAAGACGTGTTGGTATATTAGATTGAGGTCCCTGGGGGCTCCAGTGGATTTTGGATGGTTAACCGATCAAATTTTTGGACTCAAGAAATGCTGAGGAGTTGCACCTACAATGAATTTGGTCGCGGGTGCGAGACCGCATAAGCGAGGCAGTGATTGCATAAGTGAAAATGGGAAGGAATGGACAGTGGTCGTAGGTGTGAAGTATTTTCTGTACCTGCATGATTGTGGATACAGAGATAAAGACGCAAAAGTGGAAGCTGGCAGCTGGACGTGAGGTCGCAGAAGCGAAAGTTATTACCTGCGAAATCGTAGGTGCGGTGCTTGGGCTCGCAGAAGTGAAGGTAGTGCAAGAGCGAAAATGGGCCTCCAGTGATCATCCGCAAAAATGACATTTTAGTCGCAAATGCGAGCTCGGAGGTGCGAGTTATTGTCCGCAAATGCGAAGAAGCCTGGACAGAAAGGTTATATTCGAAGGTTGCCATTTTTACTCATTTTTGGAATTTTGAAGCTCGGGTTTCGGGCGATTCTACAGGATTTCTTCACGAGTTGATTTGGGTAAGTGTTCCATATCCGAAAGTGATAATATATCATGATTCCATGGTTATATTCATCATTTATTTGTGAATTTGTAGAGCGATTTGATATTGAAAATTGAAAATTTTGGTATGGTAGGACTCATATCGGAATAGGTGTTAAGATTTCATGAATTTTGACAGGTTCTGAGGTGCGGGCCCGGGGTTGACTTTCAGGTTGACTTTTTAGTGTAAAATTAAAAGTCAAAGTTTTATTATCCAGATTAGTTCCTATGAGTTTTAATTATGTTATGAAATTATTTTGGCTAGAATTGAGCCGTCCGGAGGTTGTTTCACACGAGAAGGACATTTTAGAGTATCGGTCTAGCTTCATTGATGTATGTATTTTGCCTAACTTTGTGTGGGGGAAACTACCCCTTAGGAATTGAGTCGCTTGTGTTAATTGTGTAATGCGAAAGCCGTGGATGCGAGGTGACGAGTACGTACTCGGGCTTATATGTGGAAATTCTATCGGTATAAACTTTAAGACATCTTTATGTATTAAATTAGAAGTTGTTGGCACTAGTTATATCTTTTATTCGCCATGTCCACTATTACATGCTTTGTTTGAAGTTGCAGTTACATGTCACATTCTTTACTTGCCGAGTTGCTCATATATGCTTATTTTGAATTATTACTACTTTAACCATTTCATGAATTCTTTTATTGTTGGGTTGCCTTTTTGTGGAGATACTTGCACTATTGAGTTCATTCTTAAACAATAAATTGAAAATGAAGTTATCAAGAGGCATTGATCTATTTTTTTGAAGTTGTGATTAAAGAAGATTTTTTTACTTGATGAGTTACTTTTCCATTCATGTTTTTGCCATTGAGATACAGTTGTGTTGAGTCGTGGTCTATTTATTGTGAAATTATTGATATCATGGAATCCTTGAAAAGGTTGTGGCCTACGGGCACTTGTGATGCGAGTTGATCATATTGTGTTGTTATGATGATAGTACATGTACATTGTTGTGTGAATAGGGTCATTGTTATACGGAGTATAAGGGTGACACTTCACCGTTTTGTTGTTAAACGGGGCATAAGGGTGGCATCTCAATGTTGTTTAATATACAGAGTTATAAGGGTGGCTATTATACGGAGCGAAATAGGTGGCTATAGGAGAGATAAGGGTGACTATCGGAGAGATAAGTGTGGCTATTGATATTGTCAGGGCGGAGTGATATGGGTGGCTACAGGATAGATAAGGGTGCCAATGTCGGGGATGATGTGTGATGATATGGGGGCAATGTGTTGGTGATTTTTGTGTGATGTTGTGATTTTCCTTGTGTTTGTCATACGCTCTGCATGACATATCTGTTTTTTAAGTGAACTATTTGATATCCTTGGTAAGTTTTAATGATTTGGGTTGCAGTAGTACAGTTGCACAAGCATACACCATAGTATGCTAATTATACTAGCTTATGAGTACGAAACTTGACATTTGTTTGATCATGTCCATGTATTCTGGTATTATCCGTTTCATGTTGCTATTGAGCCCGTGATTAAGCTGGGAAAATTGAGATTTGTGAGCTTGTGACCATGTCGGGCGGATTATAATTTTTGCACGTGAGTTGACCATGCGGGTTGTGATATGAGATGTGGGAACGAGGTGCCGTGAGTATATGATGATTATGTTATTGGCCCGTGAGTTTTTCATGCAGCATGTGAGTTGTCCATGTGAATCCTTATATTGATATTGTTGACACATGAGTTATCTGTGCAATTATTATTGAGATATGGGCACTAGGTGCCATGAGAATATGATAGTGGGTTGAGAGCCGTGATTTGTGACTATGAGATGAGATACCACAAAGAGACTTTGTTGTGAAAAACTTGTGTTAGACAACTTGATTAATTGGTTATCCTTTTTGTTCTTTATATGTTTAAATGATGTTTTCCTGGTATTCCCATTCCTTTACTGCCTATATGTACATGTTGGATTTGTTGCTAGTTTCTGATTCTTGCTTTCCATTATTAGTCGTATACTGTTATATTGCACATGCTATTTGACTAGTGAGTGTCTTGACTATACCTCGTCACTACTCCTCTGAGGTTAGTCTTGATACTTACTGGGTACCGACTGTGGTGTACTCATACTATACTTCTGCATATTTTTGTGCAGATCCAGGTATTGGAGATTTCAGACTCGGGCAGAGTTACATTTGTTGATCGCAAGGATTCGAGGTAGAGCTTCTTGGTCGTCGCAAACCATTCGAGTCTTTTCCTTTCTTGTACTGTCGATTGTATATGAATAGTATCACATTTAAATTTCTAAGATCTTTCTATCTATTCAATTAGTGTTCGTGACTCTATATTATCACTCTTGGGGTTTTGGGTTGTGAAAGAGAAGCTCTGGCTATTCTAGGGCGATTTTGAGGCGATCGTGCTTGTAGCTTCTCCCATGGCCACGCCGGACACTGGCTAGCCTCTAATGGAGGTTGGTCAGTTGTCTCTTACTCCCATACAGCCCACCCAAACACCCACAAACCCTAGTTTGATCCCAAACTACACAAAACTTCTAAAATCCCTAGCATTAAATGCCCCTATGCAAGAAACCAACGTAAACCTAAAATTAGTGGAGTATACATGGTGAGCCCGTGGTTCGATGGAATAAGACTGAAGTAAAATAGTTGACTGCAGATCCCGGATTACAAGTAGCAGTTCTGGATAAGTTTTCCTATGAAAACATGTGATTCAAGAGCTGTGGAAAGTTATCCCAATCTAGTGTGAGCTAAAAGGTCCATGTTCGATTGGTTTGATTAAGGACAATCATGTTCAATGGAGGATTATATTCACTTATTATCAAAGCCAGCCTTTTACTTGAAGGACCAAGGAGATATATGGCAGATGACATGTATAAAGTGGAGTCCATGGTGGAAACCTGAGGAAGAACCACCAATTGCTATTGCTTGGATCTCTTTTCGGGACCTTCCTCCTAATTCTTTTGGTAAGGATTTTGTGTTCTTTTTAACTAATGCATTTGGTAGGACATTACATGTTCATTCAGTCACTCAAAATGGTACACGACCTAGTTGTTCTAAGGTGAAAGTTGAAGTGAATTTACTAGCTACATTGCCTCAAAGAATTAATATTATTGAAGAAGAGGATGAAACTGGTCTGAGGAATCAAAAAGGATAAAGATCAAGTATGATACATGCCAAAATATTTTAAAACGTGTAAGAAGAAAGGTCATAATGAGAGTGAATGCTGAATTATTTATCCAGAGTTACAAAGGAAGTTTAATGAAGATGGTGGAGAACAAGGCAAGGAGAGGGCAATTGTTATACACGGTGGGGTTATTGGTAAAACTGCAACTTCTTCTAAGGTCCTAACAATTGGTAAAGAATTGGAAAATCCAGTACCAAATACTACCAAGAATGAATGGATGCAAAAAAATAAAAACAAATACTAACATGGTAGGAAGGGATACATTATTGATATTTTTGGGAACAATGATTTTGAGAAGTCACAAGATAAGAAGGATGCAAGGAGGAAGGAGGCAGCTGGAAAGGAAGGTAATAATATTGTGCCAATACAAACTAACAATAAGTTGGCATTGTTAGAAGAGGGTGAATTTGAAGTAGAGAACCAAATAAAGAAAGAAGCTATGGAGAATGTAATTAACAAGGAGAAAGCTGAGTTGAAGAAGGCAGCAAATACAAATCCTAATTATGCATGAAATACTCCTACGAAGATTGGGACATAAATTACGGTTAAAGAAATAACTTCTAATCCTAATGCAACTGGGGTTGAGGAGGAAAATAAGAAGGAGTATACAATTGAATGGGCTCATTGGATTTTTGGCGCAAGAAAAGAAGAGATGAAGGCACTCAATGTCACTATTAACCACTCATGCCATGAGATTCCATCGCAAACATTTGAGGATTCTGAAGACAATGATGCTAATAATGAAGCTATTTCTGGTAGATCTTTATGGAGTGATGAAGCAGAGAATATTGAGGGTAATACAGATGCAAAAATTAGTGTTAGAAACAAGGATGAAAGAGGCAACACACATAAGTAACAGACAACTACTTTGAGCCCTAATGCTACAGAAAACCCTAGTGTTCCACAAACTAGGGTTGAAGTTAATCAAAGTTCTAGCTAACAGCAAGCTAAGATGTTACTTGGAGGTGATAAAGTATCACATCAATAGGATAATGTCATTGATGCATCAGTTGTAGAAGCTTCAATTAAGAAGTAAGCCAATGGAACAGTAAACCCTAGTGGAACTGTCCAGGTTTTGGCTAATATTGGAGGTGATCTAGTGGAGCTTTTAGGCGGAGATAAGGTTGGGGATGTTACTGTTGAGGTACTAGGTGATAAATTAAGGACAATTCATCAAAAAATTTAAGACAAGGTGACAAAAGCCAATGGAACAGTAATTCCTGTGTTTCCTGCTATAGTAAACCCTAGTTTGGGTGATGTTTATGATCTTAAGTTTAAGGTGATACAGAAGGAAATGGGTGGTATGGATAAGAATTATAAGGTTTTAAAACAGGCTACAAGAAAATCACATGATCAAATATAACTTGCTACAAATGCATTTACTTGTGAAACTAGGCAAAGCAACAATGCAATTAAAATTGTCGTTCCTGCAGTTGATGATCCTGGAATCTTAGCTGGAAAAACCTTTAGTGTTACAAGTGGTATATTGGAAACCGATATTCTTATTAATAATAGAGTTCATAAGGATTTGGGAATGATATCTAAAATCATGAACCAAATCCTTTGGCTCTTCAGGTGGTAGATGATGACAAATGTGAGCAGGAGGATCTAGGTGATGATATTGAGAAAGAATCAATGGTTGATAACTTTCATCAAGTAGCTAGGTATGGAGAAATCTCACCTAGGAGTGTTGACAAGAATAAATCAACTAGAAAACATAAAAAAGAAACAAAAGGAGAAGACTGTACTTGTAACGGTGCAACCAAAAAGAACTGGGCTCTCTATTTCCAAGTAATCTTATGGATCATACTCTAGTTTGGAATGTGAGGCCTATAAACACTCAAAAATATTTTCTGAGGTTGATTACCCTTCATAAAAAGTACAATTTCTTTTTGACTGGATTGATGGAGCCTTGTCAAGATATCAATAAGCTGGAAGAATATAGAATAAACTAGGGATCCATTCTGCCTTTGCGAACATGAATGGTAAGATTTGGACTTTTGTTGATGAGGATATTGACGTAGATATTATAATGTATAAGGAACAACAAATGACCCTTAAGTTGTTTCATTGAAGCCTGGGAAAGGAATTAATTGTTACACTTGTATATGCTAATTATGATGTTGTGGAGAGAATTGAGTTGTGGGATTATATGTATCATTTAGCTTCAGACATGGAATCTCCTTAGCTTGTAGGAGGTGATTTCAATGTAATTTTAACTGAAGAAGAGAAGCATGGTGGTCTTCCAATTCACCTGAGTGAAGTTAAAGACTTTTCTCATTATGTGGACACTTGTGCATTGTATGATCTTGACTTTACAAGGAGTCTATATACATGGTGGAATGGAAGATCAGATGTGGATTACATCTTTAAGAGACTTGACAGGTTGTTGGCTAATCAACAGTTTTAAGATCTAGTCCCAGCTTTGAAGGTTGATCACTTGATCAAGTATGGTTCTGATCGTTCCCCTCTCTTATGTACTTGCAATGTAGACACTTCCCAATTTAAGAAACCATCCAAGATTCTTAACTTCTAGACAAAGCATAAGTCTTTTCTAAATGTGGTGAAGGAAGCACTGGTTGTATGGACAACCGCTTCATATTTTTTCAAAACAAGACGAATAATGTGAAGAAATCATTGCCAGCTTGGAGCAAAGAGACCTTTTGTGACATATTTAAATAAATAGTAACCTTGGAGTATGTTATTAAGGTTCATGAATTGAGTCTGAGCTTCATCCAACAGCTCAAAATAGGGCAAAATTACACAAAGTGGGGGTTGATCTTACTAGGTACTATCACTTAGAGGAAGAATTTTGGAGGCAAAAAGCAGGCATGAGTGGTTCAAGGATGGAGATAGGAACACAAAATTATTTCATGCTCATGTTAAGGGTAAAAGGAAGAGGATGGAAGTATCCAGAATACTAAACAACAATGGAAATTTGATTGAGTCACAAGATGAGATGGCTAAGGAGGCAGTGGACTTCTTCCAAGCTCAGTTCACTAAGGAAATGACTCAAACAGATTTTGACATAGTGATTTATGTCCCTAGAAAGATCACTGATGAACAAAACTTTAGTTTGTGGGTAGAACCAACATTGGAGGAGGTCAAACATGCCTTTTTTGGTTTGAATGGAGATAGTGCAAGTGGTCCTGAAGGATTCAATGGGTAGTTTTACAAACTAGCTGGGATATTATTGGTGACGATGTGTTGAATATGGTTAGGACATTATTTTGTGGTGTTGATGTTCCAAAGTATATTACACCCACAAATCTTGTGTTGTTACTGATAAGTAGGGATTTTGACCATTTATTTGCACCATTTTACTTTCATTTTAGCTCAAAAATGCTTAAAGATATTCTCGAAAAGTAATAAAATATGATTTCTTGAAGGAGTATTGGAAAATGAGCCAAAGTGATGACATTCAACGCAAGAAGGAGTATTTTTTGGACAAGGACTAAAACCAATAAAAAAGGGGCAAAGTGCGGACCGCAAAATTTTGTTTGCGGCCGCAGAATATGAAGGAATTTTGACAGTGGTAATGTGCGGACCGCACAATAATTGTGCAGCCACGGAAGATGAAGATCAGAGAGTTGGAGTTTGAAGTCCATCAAGAAGCACGGACTGCACTATTATTGTGCGGCCGCAGAATTCAAGAGTGCGGCCGCACTCAGAAATGTGAGGTCCGCAGAACCCGAAGAAGTGCGGCCGCAATTCAGAATTGTGCGTCCGCAGAAATCTCTCCTGTCAAGATTAGCTTCAAAGTGCGACCACACATAGAATTGTGCGGTTGCAGAACCTCCGAAAAGGCAATTATGTCTGAAAATTTTAGCTGTGTATAAATAGTCTTTTTTTTTTCAAATTAGGTTAAGTTTGAACATCAGAAAGTAGGGACCCGTTTTTATTTACTGCTTTGGAAAATTTTATGATAGTTTGTCTATTTTACATTAGATTTTTATCTCGTTATCAATTAATATGAGTTTAATTTTTTTTTCTTCCTTAATTTATGCATTTTCATCTATGAGTAGCTAAATTTCTAGCTAGGGTTTTGACACAACCCTAGTGTGTATGCCTAATGGGTGTTTGATTTAGGGCTTGTTTATGGTTGGGTGTGTGATACTTTTCCTAGTTCTTGATTCAATTTTAAAATTAATGGTTTCAAACATCGATTCAATCCTAATTGACTTAGTCTCTACTTGAGAAAGAGAGATTGAGTATAGGAAAACTTGGCTAACAAGAAATTGGGATGAACTCAAGAAATTGATAGTCTCAATTAAAGGGTTGAAACTAGATATAGTAAAACCCGACTTGAACATCTAGAAATTGTTATGTGAATTGCCTATTGGACTTGAGAAATCCAAATTGGGCAAAAATACTCTAACTACCAAGAGGTATCGAGTGGGAAATTGCGTGTTGATTGCTATATTACACCCCGACCAAGAAAACCCGCTCTAAAGCTCACAATCCGCTAGGAAACCAACTAGGTGGAAGTCACAACCCTTGATCTTTATAAACTTAAAAAACAACAACACCAACAATATCGTTCTCTAGCTTTACATTTCCAAACAGTAGCATAAATCTAGAAGTAGATCAAAACAACAAAGTATGTGGAAGTGCATTTAAGGCTAGTTATACATTTAGTCTGAGTATATACCTAATCCCATCTACGCTCCCTGAGGAATCAACCCTAACTCAAGTTAGGTAATTATTATTGCTTCGACCGCTTCACAACCCCAAAAGGTGGTGTGAACTTGGGCGACATCAATTTTTGGCGCCGTTTCTGGGGATTCTTTCGATGATTTCTAGAAAAATTTGGATAAGGTATTGGCAAGATGTGAGGAGACAAACTTGGTTTTGAATTGGGAGAAATGTCACTTTATGGTCGAGGAAGGCATTGTCCTCGGCCACAAAATTTCAAAGCAGAGTATTGAGGTCGACAAGGCCAAAATAGAGGTGATCTTTAAACTCCCATCCCTACATGAGTGAAGGGAGTGAGGAGCTTCTTGGGTTATGCAGGATTCTATCGCTGTTTCATCAAGGATTTTTCCAAAGTGGTGACCTCTTGTGTAAGATTTTGGAGAAGGATGTCAAGTTCCATTTCAACGAAGATTGCATGAAGGCATTCGAATTGCTCAAGTTCAAATTGACTACTCCTCCTATGATCACCGCACCAGATTAGAGTTTGCCTTTGGAGCGCATTGTGATGCAAGTGATGTGGCGGTTGGAGTAGTTTTGGGTCAACGTATCAACAAAATCTTCCATCCGATCTACTATGCTAGTAAGAGCATGAATGATGCCCAAGTCAATTACACAGTGACCGAAAAAGAGATACTTGTTATGGAGAAGTTCCGCCCGTACTTGATGGGCACCAAGGTGATTGTACATACCGATCATGCGGTGCTTCGGTACTTAATGAGCAAGAAAGATTCAAAGGCGAGGTTAATGCGGTGGGTGCTTCTATTGCAAGAGTTTTATTTAGAAATTCAAGATCGCAAGGGTAGTGAACACCAAGTGTTGGACCACTTGTCTTATTTGGAGGAGAAGGAGAGACCACATGACAGCCTTGAAATAAATGGTTCCTTACCCCACGAGCAACTTCTAGCCATTTCAATGACCGAGATACTATGGTTTGCCGACTTAGCAAATTATCTTGTGAGTGTTATTATACTGAATGAGTTCTCTTCAAACCAAAGAAAGAAGCTCAAACGGGATTGCCTTGACTATTATTGGGATAAGTCGTATCTCAATCGAATTTGTACCGATGGTGTGATTCGACGATGTGTATTGGAGGAAGAACAAGTGGAAATTCTTGAGGCTTGCCACTCTTCACCATATGGTGGTCATCATGGTGGAGCTAGAACGACAACAAAGGTGTTGAGTTGTGGATTCTATTGGCCTACTCTTTACAAGGACGCTAGTGATCTAGTCAAGTGTTGTGATGAATGTCAACGGGCTGGTGGGATTTCTAAGAAAAATGAGATGCCCCTCACCACCATATTGGAAATTGACATTTTTATGTGGGGGGCATTGATTTCATGGGGTTGTTCGTAATATCTTGTGGGAATACTTACATTTTGGTAGTTGTGGACTATGTGTCAAAGTGTGTTGAAGTCGTGGCTTTACCCAACAATGAAGCTCGAAGTGTGGTGGCATTTTTGAAAAAGAACATCTTCACAAGATTCGGTACTCCAAGGGCTATTATAAGTGATGGGGGATCGCACTTTTACAACAAAGTTGTTGATACCTTACTCACCAAGTATGGTGTCACTCACAAAGTCTCGACCCTTTATCAGCCTCAAGAAAGCGGGCAAGTGGAAGTCTCTAACCGGGAGATCAACAATATTTTGTCAAAGGTAATGAATGTGAATGCCAAGGTCGAAGAAACTTGATGATGCTCTTTGGGCTTATAAGACGGCTTACAAAACACTGATTAGTATGTCCCATACCGGTTAGTGTTCGGGAAAGTTTGTCACCTTCCGGTGGAACTTGAGCACAAGGCTATGTCGGCATTAAAGAACCTTAATATTGAATGGGATGTCGCCACCAACTTATAGGTGGCACAATTGAATGAGCTTGATGAATTCCGGTACAATGCTTATACAAGTTCTTCCTTATATGAGGAGAAGATGAAGTACCTCCATGACAAGTACATCCGAAACAAGGAGTTCAAAGAAGGTGATCTTATGTTATTGTTCAACTCTCGGTTACGGATGTTTTTGGGAAAACTGAAGTCTAAGTGGAGTGGTCCGTTTGAAGTTGTGAATGTGACACCGTTTGGTGCATTAGACTTGAAGAAAAAAATGATGAAGTGTTTAGAGTCAATGGTTACCGGGTGAAGCATTGTCTTGGAAAAGTTGATGATGGCCATGCCATGACATTAATTCATTTCAAGTGATCAATGGTAATCTGTGTCGTGCCACGACGTTAAATCAGGCACTTCTTGGGAGGCAACCCATGTTTCTTTTTATTTTTCTTTTTCTTCTTTTTTGGATAGGTTTTGTTTTGAGCTAACTGGTTTTGAAGTGAATTATATGAATGAGTGTGCCTTGCAGGAATTGTGCTCGAAAAAATGGCAAAGTGTTGAAAAAGTGCGGACCGCACATTTATTATGCGGCCCGCAAAATATTGAATGTAATAGCATAAAGGAGTATGCGGCCGCACAACTGGAGACCCAAAAAGTGTAACTCTCTAAAGTTTGGAATTGCGGAGAAAAGTCCAGTCTGCGGCCGCACACAAAATTGTGCAGTCCGCACAAATATCTGCAGCAACACTCAGTTTTGTGCAGACCGCAGATCTTCACAACAGCCCAGGTAAAGAGTGCGGACCACATTCAAAATAGTGCGGACGCACTCAGCTTCAATTTTTGACCTAATTTGGGTCAACCTATAAATAGGACCTCATTGCACTATTTACTAATTTACGCACTCTGAACTCTTGAGACCAAAACAAGCACAGTACACAAAATATTATTTCACACTCCACAGTCATTTCATCAGTCTAGATTACCCCATGCATCCTTTATCTTGGTATGTTCAATTCATAATTAGATTTTTCAAAGTTTTTTAGTTTTTGTTTCTAATTATTATAGTTATTTTTAGGCCTAAAATGTCAAATGTTCATCATGTGTGCTTGAAATTGTGTGGGTAATATCATATGCACTCATTGGGGGTGGGTGAATCATCTATCATGTTTAATTTGCCAATGCCATGTCTAAATTGTGCAAAAATGGAAAAAACCTAAAGTCAGTACCATTTGATTTTAAATTATGCGGTCGCACATGAAATTGTGTGGTCCCCAGATTCTCAGTTAGGGCAAAATACTAAGCATGAAATGTGTGACCGCACTCAAAATTGTGCGGTCCGCAAAAAATTATGCAGTTCGGAGAAAAATGTGTGCGACCGCACTTTGAAACATCATAGAACCAGTAATCTGAACCTTGTTTTGTGCGACCGCACTCAAAATTATCCGGTCCTCACTTCAGATGTGCGACCGCACTTTAAAATTGTGCAGTCCACACTTTCTCATCTGTGCATTGTTTTTCTGCAACTGTTAACAATGCTTCTCAACTTTAGCTGACCTATGTGCTTCGTCTTGCAGACAATGGTTGAGGTAGAGGTGATAAATATAAAGGGAAGGGTGAAACCTCCCGAGGCCGAGGCAAGGGTACTCAACCTCTGGGAGTGCAATCGAAAGTAATAGCCAAGAAGCAAACCACTAGGAGAGGTAGGGCCACAGAGCCCTCAGAATCAAGCTCTTATGTCCCATCTAGGGAAGCCTCCGAGGGTTACCCAGTAGTGGTACAACTTGAGGCCCAATCCCAACAACCACAATTCAATGGGAGATACCAACTCCGCAACGAACCCTCCACTACAGCAAGTTCTTCTGAGGATTCAGATGCCGGAAGACAGGGTCCAGAGCCCTCCTCTACACACACTCCCCCTTCACCAGTTGCAGTAGATGATGATGACGATGTTCCTGATGATGGTAGAGGAGGTGATACTAGAGTTGGCAGCCTAGATAGGTCGAAGAAGAAGAAAATATGGGAAGACATATTTGTGAGCCTGACAGCCTTCACAAAGTTTAGAGAATGGTGGCCCCAGACATCACTTACACTTGAGCGACAGTTCTTATTGGAAGATTTTGATAAATACAATCCTAATGTCCTTAAACAGTTCAGGGAGCGCAAGGGGTGGATGTGGCCCAAAGTGTTATAGATGCCAAAGAGCACTTGGTATGGGGGTTTTATGCCAATGTGGAACACATCAAGAAAGGTACCAAAGTGACCAAAGTGAGAAATTTGAAAGTCAGATTCGATCAAAGCACTCTGAACACGTACTTTGGATTTGAGGAGGTAGAGTCAGTCCAGTACATGGGGAAGCTTTATATGGGTGATGCAGATCGCCCTTGGCTAGCAGAGATCTTGGTCGCTCCAGGTTCACCACCACCGTGGATCACAATGGGGGTTCCCATTACACAGGCCACCCTTAATTTTGAATCAAAAGGGTTGCAAACTTTTGTGTGCAGCCGTATAGACCCGAGCCAGAATGAGAACAATCTTCCAATCCCTCGGGCAGTTTTGGTGGCATCTATCATGTCCGGGTACCCTATCAATGTGGGTGCCATCATGTCATCCAACATGACAGTGGTTGTCAGAAAAGGTGAATGATCATACTCCTATCCCAACACCCTCACAAAATATTTCACGAATGTAAAGGTGGAGCCGAGGAGTTTTGACACAAAGGTGAGGGCCAAGAATCCCTTTTCATAATACTCTTTGCAAGGCCGGGGGAGCCCAAAGTTCAAGGGTGAGGTGACTGCTACCATTGGCCAGTCTGATGAGCCATCGGTGGTGGTTATAGAGTTAGCTGATGAGCCTCCTACAGCTACCATGCATTCCACAACAGCTGGTCCTTCCACCGAGACAGCTGACATGCCACCACTTTCATCTTCTAGACCATCAGCATCAGTACCAGTGCCTGCCTCATCCACATATCCACTCGCTGTGCTGCGCTGTGAGTCTCCCACACATTGGCGAGTCTCAACAACTGGATGCAGACAACTACTTCAAAGTTGTTTGACATATCCAGTGTTGTTGCAGCACAATCTTCTACCCTAGCAGCACCACAGGTTCCTCCATCAGTGGAGGAAACATGAAAAAGATCCTGGACAATCAGAAGATCATTATGGATACGTTGGTGGAACATGGGGGGGCTATTGAGGAGTTGGGCAAACAGGTGAAAAATATGAGAAAATCTCAGGCCTCAAAAAAATCAGTAGATTGATTGAGAAAAGAGGTGATCAAGATTTCTGCAGCTGGTGATCTACCATTTGACTTACTGATAGAGACAGATCCATCAGTACCAGCAGACCCAGCAGCAAAGGCACCGGCTGGCTAGTCTGACGAGCCAGACCTTGCTGCCCATACTCCTGAGGAGGTGCTTCAGATGTTCACCAACCCCGTTACTCCACGAGCAGAGGATGATGAGATCCAGTTGGAGGAGCCCGAGGGTGGTGATGTTGTCATGTGCACTGAGACCACATAGGGAGTTTTCTTCACTCTCTACCCTCCCATATTTTGAATTTTGTTAAGCATGAGAACAATGCTTGTTCTTAGGGGGTGGTCTATTTTGGTTGATTTGATATGACATTGGCCTGTAATAACTATAATACTCTCTTTTTATCTTTGTTTTATTTTTCATTATGTATATATTCTTCCCTCTCTTTTGATGTATATATTCTATTCCCCGTTCTCGGTTTGTATATTCATTTTCTTACTTTTAGTAGTTTATTTCATAGCTTGTTTATTTTGTTTTCTTAGTAGTTTAGCTTCTTATTTAATTTAATAGATTCTTTTTGATTTGGTAGCTTCTTTTTATGTTTAAGTGAGAAATAAGCCTTTGGTTTTCTTAATGTCACGGTTCTTCCCAAAGGTGGGTTTTGTGTGAACTGGGTGGCTCTTCCTAATAATGGATGGCGTGACAACCTTCTTAAGGGATTGAGTCCATTTTCTTTTATGTATAGGCAGAAACAGTAGTATTAATGAATAAAAGAGTCAAGCATGCTTCAATTGGTATCAACACACTTAACTACATGCTTATGGTTAAAAATAAGTTCTTGGAATGAAATGGCTCTAGTTAGTGACCTTGTGACTCTTGTGTTGACTTAGGCAATCATCGAGTGGTTTAGTTGAACCATTAGCGATTTTCAACCTTGAATGAGGTTGTTGTGGGCCCTTGACTCTATCCTATTTAACAGTCCAGATGTGTGAGAGGTGAGATATTTTGTTACAAGTCTAAGTACCCGTGCGAATGGTATAGAACTTGCCCCGAATGTGTTTCTAGGCGAAATTCTGAGTTTTGCTTGGCTTAAAAAGTGATTGTAGGCTCTCCTTGACCCATTTTGAAACTTTTCATGGCCCGCCAATGATGTTATCCCTAGTCAACCCATTTGATCCAAAAGCCTTTTTCATTTGATAACCATATTACAAGCCTTTACCCATTTTATAGTGACCCTCTCTTAGCACCCGAGCTTTCCTTAACACTCATGAGAAACAAATTGGCTAAACATAAGTTTTGGGGGGAGGGGGGAGACGAGGAGTTTGAAAGTTGTATCAAGGTACAAAAAGAAATGAATAAAATCAAGTCAAAGAAAAAGAAAGAAAGAACAAAAGAAAAACACAAAAAGAAAGTGAATAAAGTGAAGAGTTGATGGGATTCAAAGAATAGCAAAAGTGCAAAGCATGGAGAAAATGAATATCATGACCAAGAAAGAGTGATGTCAAGCCTCTCTAGTTCCCCTAAGGAAAAAAAATGACTCAAAGAGTCAGCAAAGCATGAGCCAAAAAGAGAAATGGAGTGCTTAAGGAAAGATGAAACCGTTCTACTCCAACATTTCCCACCTTAGTCCAAAAGCCTTCATTACATGTCGAAAAAGTCCTATGTGATTTCAAGTCGAGTAATCTTACATTAGTGGTGATCTACATGAGGGGAAAGAATATGGTACTTAGAGCCGTACTTGTGACATTCTTTTGAGAGTGATAAGAGAACCTTTTACAAATCATTGAATTAAGTGCTACATTCTTAAGTGAGATGAGCTATCAGAGAGTATAAGAGGAGGAGTTTGGGATCCACAGTGGCCTACATGAAACTGCGAACTTCTTTTATGAGTAAAGTCAACTCTTGATGCTAAAGTGTCACATTAGAGCTATTTGTGCCTTAACATTCAAATCTTAATTGCTTGAGGACAAGCAAAAGCTTAAGTTTGGGGGAGTTGATAAGTAGGGATTTTGACTACTTATTTGCAACCTTTTACTTTCGTTTTAGCTCAAAAATGCTGAAAGTTATTCCCAAAAACTGATAAAATATGCTTTCTCTCAAGAGTATTGGAAATGAGCCAAAGTAATGACATTCAACTCAAGAAGGAGTATTTTTGGACAAGGACTAAAACCAAGAAAAAAGGGGCAAAGTGCGGACTGCAAAATTTTGTCTGCGGACGCAGAACATGAAGGAATTTTGACAGTGCTCCTTTGTAATGTGCGGCACAATAATTGTGCGGCCGCAGAAGATGAAGATCAGAGAGTTGGAGTTTCAATTCCATCAAGAAGTGTGAACTGCACTATTATTGTGCGGATGCAGAATTCAAGAGTGTGACCGCACTCATAAATGTGCGGTCCGCAGAACCTGAAGAAGTGCGGCCGCAATTCAGAATTGTGCGGCCGCAGAATTCCCTCTTGTCAAGCTCAGCTTCAAAGTGTGGACCGCACATAGAATTTTGTCGTCGTAGAACCTCCGAATGGGCAATTTCGTCCGTAAATTTTAGTTGTGTATAAATAGACTTTTTGGTCAAAATTAGGTTAAGTTTGGACTTCAGAAAGTACTGACCCGTTTTTATTTACTGCTTTGGGAAATTTTATGATAGTTTTTCTGTTGTACATTGCATTTTTATCTCTTTATCAATTAATATGAGTTTAATCTTCTTTTCTTCCTTAAATATGAGTAGCTAATTTCTTCCTAGTGTGGGTGCCTAATGGGTGTTTGATTTAGGAATTATTTATGGTTGGGTGTGTGATATTTAGCCTAGTTCTTGCTTCAATTTTAGAATTAATGGTTGCAAACATTGATTCAAGCCTAATTGACTTAATCTCTACTTGATAAAGAGAGATTGAATCTAGGAAAACTTGGCTAACAAGAAATTGGGATGATCTCAAGAAATTGATAGTCCCAATTAAAGAGTTGAATCTAGAGATAGTAAAACCCAACTTGAGCATATAGAATTCTTATGTGAATTATCCATTTGGACTTGAGAAAGCCAAATTGGGCAAAATCACTTTAACTACCGAGAGGTATCGAGTGAGAAATTTAGTGTTGATTGCTATATTACACCCCGACCAACGAAACCCGCTCTAAATCCCACAATCCATTAGGCAACCAACTAGGTGGAAGTCACAACCCTAGATCTTTTATAAACTTGAAAAACAACAACACCACAAATATCATTCTCTAGCTTTACATTTGCAAACAGTAGCATAAATCCAGAAGTAGATCAAACAAAGAAAGTATGTGGAAGTGCATTTTAGGCTTGTTATACATTTAGTCTGAGTATATACCTAATCCCATCTATGCTCCCTGAGGAATCGAAACCGACTCAAGTTGGGTAATTATTATTGTTTCGACCGCTTCACAACCCCAAAATGTGGTGCAAAATTGGGCGACATCAGTTACCTAAGAAGAAGAATGTTGCCACTTTCTCTTATATAAGCCAATTAGTTTGATGTTTCTCAAACAAGATCATTTCTAGAGTGATTCATGAGAGGTTGGTGGACTTATTGCCTACTCTTTTTCTCCAAACCAAGTAGGCTTTGTTAAAGGAAGGAGTATAGTGGAGAACATCTTATTAATACAGGAGATTGTCACTAACATAAAATTGAGAGGAAAACCATCCAATGTGGTGATAAAATTGGATATGGCAAAGGCATATGATAGGGCGTCATGGTTGTTTCTGACTAAAGTACTGAGGCTGATGGGATTTGGAGAGGTATTCAATGACATGGTGTTCATGCTAGTTTCAAACAATTGGTATTCAGTGTTATTGAATGGTCAGCCAAATAGATTCTTTAAATCTTCAGGGATGTAAAGCAAGGAGATCCATTATCTCCTACATTGTTTATATTGGTTGCTGAGGTACTTGGTAGGGCTTTGGATGCTTTGGTTGATAACCCTAATTTTAGCGGGTTTGGGATGCAAAAATGGAGTCATAATATCAATTACCTCTCATGCGTTGATGATACTATTATCTTCAATTCTTCACACTATGGGGAAATCCAGTTGATCATGAATGCATTGGAGGAGTATTAAGCAGCTTCAGGTTCGAAAGTTAACAAGGAGAAGTCAGTTTCTTATATGCATGAAAATGCTCTTGAACATGAAGCCAATACATTGCACCTTATTAGTGAATTTCAAAGACACCAATTCCCCTCCACATATTTGGGTTGTCCAATCTTTTACAGTAGAAGGTAGAAGGATATTTACAAGGCTATCATATTCAAAGTGCAGGAGAGGATCACAATAATGGAAGGGCAGTATTAATCTCACATATGCTTGAAAGCATGCCAATTCACCTCTTGTCAACTGTGAATCCACCTTCATATGTCATTACTCAATTGCATAAGATGTTTGCTAGGTTTGCTGGAGTAATTCTGGAAATGGTAGGGCAAGACATTGTGCTTCTTGGGATATTTTGTGCCTCCATAAAAATGAGGGTGGTCTTGGATTTAGATCACTTCATGATGTGTCCAAGGAACTATTTTCAAAGCTCTAGTGGAATTATTGAACTAAGGATACATTGTGGACTGCATTCATGAGGAACAAGTATTGTAAGAAGATTAATAAGGTCTTGGTTCCTTGGAGAGATGGATCGCATGTATGGAGGAAGATGTTTCAAATGAGAGATCGAGTAGAGCATCAGGTTTGGTGGCAATTGAAATTTGGTAATTCTCACTTTTGGTATGAAAATTGGACTGGACTTGGAGCTCTTTACCATGCTTCAGGGTCAGAACATTGGTGTGATGAATCTATAGTTCATGTAGATGAGGTTCTGGAGAATGGGGCATTGAATGAAGTCCTTCTGAGAGAATTATTGCCAGATGAGTTAGATGATCATGTTCTTGAATCCATTGCACCACATTCATGTCACTACCATAAGGATAAACCATGGTGGAAGCTAGATATTAAGGGGCAATTTTCAGTAAAATCGGCATGGCAGTACACAAGGAGAAGAATGCAGGAAAGCAAGCTATATAAATTCATTTGGATGAAAGGGTTACCATTTAAAATTTGCTTTTTTATGTGGAGACTTTTGAAAGCTAAATTTCCATTAGATGATTTCTTCTTAAGGTTAGGCTACTTTAGAACTTCCAAATATTGGTGCTGTAGATATTTAAGAAGAAACACTTCCTTGTGTGTTTTTCAAATCTCCAGTAGTTAGGTTCTTATGGAAATATTTCTCTTCACCTGCAGGGATCAATATAGAAGGTAAATAGTTAGTGAAATTCATTAATGAATGGTATAGAAGGCAGTGAATACAAGTTTGAAGGCAGTGTACCATGCCATACCATGTCTGATTGTAGGACATCTATGGAAGAGAAGGAATTCAGGCATGCATGGGAAATGTGTGTCCATGAACAGGTTGATATTTCTAATTTCAGAAGATATACATATGTTGTTAGAAGTGAGAAGACCAAACTTTACAAGAGTAACAACCAACTGGCCGGACTTGCATGATAAATTGATGCATCATGTCCCTAAATTGAAGTATACAAAAGTGGTGTGACAACTTCCTTCTGTGGGGTGGATCAAGTGTAACACAGATGGTGCATGTAGGGTAGATAATGGTGGTTCATCATATGCATTTTGTATAAGGGGTGGAGTTGGTGATCTTATTTATGCCCAAGCAGATAAAATTGATGATGCTACCAATAATATAGCTGAAGCTCGGGCTATACTGGAGGCTCTAAGGTATATTGTTCAATCATATTTTCCTCCATGCTTGATTGAAACTGACTCTTTACTTATGAAAAGCATACTGGAGGAAGTTTGGGAACTACCTTGGAGCATAGTCAATCAGGTTGAGGAAATTAAATCTCTAATGACTAGGGGTGTGTTCCAGTTTGAACATGTACTGAGGGAGGGTGACAAATTAGTTGATCATCTTGCTAACCTGACTATCGAGTAGTATTCCATTGTGGAGGTGCATTCATTTATGGAACTAGCCACACAAGTATGAAAGATATTGAACATTGACAAGCTACAGATGCCCTATATTAGGGTAAGAACAGTTAAGACAAAATCTAGATGATGATGAACTGTATGGATATAAAGATGATATGGACTGTAGTAAGAAGGACGCTGAAGAGGTGTTTTGGAGGATGTGGGATGATCATGCGAAACGTAGTTCACACTTAAATTTATATTCAAATTCGTAAGGAGGAGAATATGAAGCCAATTTCTACTAACATAGTGTCTTGTTTGCAGGCACTTTAGAAGGAGTTGGACCCTATGTTGTGGCCTAGCTTATTAAGAGGTGCAGGCAGTCTCACAAGAGCCAACTAGACTGGAACGCCATATGGTTCCAGCTTGGTGTTGTTGGGAAGCAGTACCCAACAAGGTGCACTTGCCTTAGCATCCTCAACTTCCTTGAGGTTGTACAAACATGTAAAGACAGCTTCTTTGGAAGCATAATGGCTAAAGCAATGCACATGAAGCATACACTATCCAGTCTTGTGAAATTTGGGAATGGGATTGGGAGTCGTACTGCGGGCTATTTAGTGATCATTTTGAAGAGCTTCCAGGTACATACTACATGTATCATACATGAATAAGGTACATTCAATTGGTATTTATCCAAATCTAACAGGTACAACCACGAACCAAGGGAGCAAAGTCTTAAGATCATTAGGGTTGCATTCTGGAATTTGAGCCTAATTGTGTATGGTCTAGATATCATTTGGGTTATACCATGTTTGAATGTCAGTTCCTAGTGTAAATGCTTATATTTTGACCATATTTTTCTATTTGGTTTTGTGTTTTTAGGTTAATTATTTTAAGTGTAACAATAGAATTAAGATGGTTGGGCCAAATTTTGTTGTTGGGCTGAAAACATAGACCAAAATCGGTGGCCTAGTAGTTCAGGACCCATTGGCCTGGAAGACACCCAAAACGACATCGTTTTGGCCAAGCTATTGAGACGCGATCTCATCCATTCAAGCTCTTTTGATCTAAAGAGCACCATTCAATCTCGTATCCAGGTATATAACCCATCCCCACCAAAAAAATTTCCCTATTTCCCCTCTTCTTCCTCTCTCTTTCACTTTCTCTCGTCTCTCTAACCTAGCTTCCCACTACCCATCTCCGCCAGACGAAAATCGCCACCCCCGGTGGAGCACCAGCAAACCACCCCATTTTTACATCGTTTTTTTCCTCTCTTCACCCTCTTATCAAATCCAAACCCTATTTATATCAAATCCCTTTCAATATCCCCAAATCCAACCCTTGACCGAAACTATGACCTTTTTTTCTTTGAAATTTTATCCAAGTTTCAGTGACTTACCCCCCCCCCCCCCCCCCCCCCCCCCGCCCAACCTACACAAACGTATATATCTCAAGGAGATCTACTTTTCCCTTTAGTTTTACCCCTAAAATCTGCATCGCCTCCGTCTAACCACCCCCACTATCGTGACCACCACTACTCCACATCTCGACCAACCTTTGTAACTCGTCTTTTATCATATACATGACCCCACAACTCTATTTTTCTCATAACTTGGAATCAATTTTGGTATTTCCTGAATTCCTTTTTCCAACAAATGCCATCGAGAAAATAGTGCTCGAGGAGTTGATTCTGTGATTCGTATCATCTTTGAAATTTGAGGGCAGTCATTCGGATCATTCGGTACAACTTCTAACACTTTTTTATTTTTATTTTAGTTTTTGAGTTTTGCTTTTTAGTTTCTTATTTTGTTGGTCTGTTTTGATCAATAGTATGATTCTTAATTGGTCGTATCTATTTAGCATAGTTGATTGATTATATTTTCATTGACCAAACTGATTTTAGTGTTATCAAAACGTTTAATTATTTAGTCGATTGGTTAGTTGCTTGAATGGCGTTCTCCAATTGTTAACAATGCTTGTTTAAATTCTGTATTGAGTATTATCTTGTGAATGCAGTTGTTGTTCCATGTTAGTTTGCATAAATCTAATTTTCTTAATCTATTTAGTTTGACTATTAGTTCCATTTGAAAGTCTTGTTTATTGATTTTTACAATTACTAGTTGTTTGAATTTGATTTGGTTGAAAATCAAGGGGTTTGTTATTGATTTAGTTTAAAACTGAATTTTAGTTAGTGTAGTCGTGAAATAAATTATACTAGTAGCTTACCTTTTAGTACTAGAGTGGCTGAAAGTATATTTACCTCCATGTTTTTGCTACATTAGATGGTTTGGACTGTCCTTTCCCTTTTGGACAGCCTTCATCATCAGACTGAGACATCAACGCAAATAACGAATCATATTCCTTTGCTTCATTTTCCACTGCCATCATGGAACTGTTTCCCGCATCTAGTTCCTCTTCTGATTCGCTGGAGGAGTCTCCCCATGAAGCAAGATCTTGCTTCACAACATTGTCAACTGCACTTTTTCGGCTGAATCGTTTGTCAGGAACCGGGTTCCTTTTTACTACTTTGTCAGGGTTGTGTTTGTAGTGCTACTGCTTCAGAAGTGGGCAGCCTTTGATGAAATGCCCTGACTTTCCGCACTTGTGACAGAGATCATAGTTCTTTCGTTTACTTGAGTTGTATCTCTTTGGTATACCAACATTTCTTCGAACCATCTTTTGAAACCTTTTAGTGAGATAGGCCATTCACTATCTTCTTCACTTGAGTCATTGTTTTCAGCCTTGAGCACCAGATTCTTCTCCTTCTTTGGCTCTCTTCTTTAACTATCTTTCTTTCTCTTCATCTCGTATGTGTTCAGATTTCCAATCAGCTCATCCATGGTTAGAGTTTGTAGATCTTTGGCTTCAGTGATGGAGTTCAATTTACTCTCCCAAGAGCTAGGTAAAACACTGAGAACCTTCCTCACAAGCTTGTTTCTAGGAATAATTTCTCCAAGTGAATGAAGCTCATTTATGATAGATGTGAATCTTGTATGCATATCTTGTATAGACCCATGATATTTCATCCTGAAAAGCTCATACTCAGTGGTGAGCATGTCAATCTTGGACTGTTTGACATGAGTAGTTCCTTCATGTACCATTTGCAATGCTTCCCATATCTCCTTGGCATATTGATAGGCTGAGATTCTATTGTACTCATCAGGTCCTATACCACATACCAAGATCTTCTTGGCACGAAGGTTCTTCTCAACAGCTTTTCTGTCAATATCGTTGTATTCTTTTCTGGTTTTCGGTACCATCACTTCAAATTCTCCAACCTTCTTCATAGGAACATGTGGACCATCACAAATGACGTCCCACAGCTCGGAGTCTTCTGCCATTATAAAATCATGCATATGAGTATTCCACAGCTGTAGTACTGACCATTGAATCTAGGAGGCCCCTAGGTTAATTGTCCTTCCTCAAAGTTAGGTGGAGCAACCATTGAGATCCTTTCTAGGTGTTAACCTTTTAGAAAGAACCTGCTCTGATACCAATTGATTGTTTATATGAGTCCACCAACTGTATAGAGACCTGGTCCTATATCAGTTCCCTCAGTGTTAACTACTAAAACAGTATGCAAATAAGACGAAGGATTTTTACGTGGAAAAATCCCAATTCAAGGAGACAAAAACCACGACCTACACTGGTAGGATTTCAACTTCACTAACCTGTATTTAAACTATTACAAGACACTTTGTAATGACTCTATTCAAAGACTTCACCCTTACTAACTTGTAATACACTTACTACAAGCAACTTTGTCACTCACTAGTTACAAATACTTCAACCTATGACTAACTCTAGTAACAAAGCTTCTACGAAAGCAGGATAGGAGTTACAATGAAGAACAAACACAAGATTACAACTCAACTAAGGACACACATAGACTCATAATGGAATTGGTCCGTAGTGGAGTTGTCTTCTTGTTCTTGACACACTTGTGACTTCATTGTTGGAGCAAATCTTCAATTCTTGAGGGAATCACTAAATGCTCACGTGAGTATGTTGTTGCAATACTCCTTGTTATTATAATTCAATGACATCACAAGGATGATGTCCATACTTTGTTGGTACAAGGCTCTTCCCAATGGGAAGTGACTGTTGCACTATTTCTGCACTGTAGCGTGTACAGTTGCAGGCAATCACTTTCTGCAGTTACTTTCCAGCTGTAGAATTGACTTTGCACTTCTGTCGGGGAAGCATCAAGGGATCAAGTCCCTGAATTGGTTCTTGTGTATCTGAAGTCATACTGCTCACATTTTCTTAAGTCCATTTCTGAATAATTGTACCAAGTATGCATCAGGTCCTTTATCTGGTTCTAGACAAAGTGTTTGTTAGATTATTAAAATATAAGACTGTGAAACCTTAAGCCCATCAATTTCCCCCTTTTTGATGATGACAAACTTATAAAATTGATAACTCTTTATGGGGTTTGACTTAACCAGATAAAGTACCAGTAACCTCATATGTTTCCCCCTGACTCTCTGCTTCCCCCTTAATCACATGTTTCAATCTTCAAGTATACTTACTTATATCTTCCCCCTTTTGGCATTATTAAAAATACAAAAGCAGGAAAAAAGGCATAAGGAAGTTTAACACGGCTAACTCATGCCCTATGTGTGCACACAACATGATAGAAAAGCGAAGAAAAAGGAAAGCAAGCATTGTACTAGCAAAAAAGAGAGTTGTGGCATTAATATTAATTTGTTTTGAGAAACATAAGTCTTTGCGATGACAGCAAGGACTAATTCAGATAGATTCAACAGGAGCAGCAACAGTGAGATCCACATACCATCACAAAAAAAAAATAGCCACAAACATCAAAGCATAAGATAACTGGTCACTGAGAGGATCCTAGGGGGCACTAGAAGAGGGAGGCTTGGAGGAGGAGGCAACAATGGTTTTGAGAACAAGGTCCATGCGAGCATTGGCAGAGATTTGTTCCTCAAGCAGTTTCTCTTGCGGGTTCTCCACCTGTTGCCTAAGCTCAGCATTCTCCTTATTCAAGCGAGCAACTTATTCATTGGAAGAATTTACAACCCCAGGTGCTCCAACAACTTGACTGAGCGGAGTTTACAGTATGGCATTCCTATCCTTCAACCTTCTAATTTCTTCAGTAGCAGCATTCTGAGCATTTATCAGCTGAGAAATCGTCAAAGTGCTTCCCTCAACCTTGTCCATGCACTCACATTCTTCCAGAGTTTTCTTGGAGAAGGTTTTCTTGCGGGTCCCTACTTTTGGATTGCCCAAAGGTACCTTGTAGAATAGGAATACCCGAGTGAGAAGAAATCCGTATGGAAGCCCGTGATTTCCATCTTGAAAGTTCGCCACCTTTTGCATGTGTTCTATCATAATTGCTGGCAGATTTATGGGTGTGAACTCATCAAGAGCCTCCATCAAGACCAGATCAGACTTGGAAGCTATAGACCTCCTCTCAGCACGGGGTAAAAGAACCTTGTTGACCAATTCAAAGAGGAGCTGATAGACAGGCAGTAGTGCCTTCTTATGCACCCGTTCCCCCTGCTGTATATCTTGATATTTTACGATATCCCTCCTAAAGTTATCTCCATAAGCACCCTTGACTGAGGTCATCCCTTCACACGGAACTTGAAGAATTTTCCCTAACACAGAAGCGTCAATCACAATGTTAACTCCATTTACTAGCACGCAAATGTGGTCCCCTCCAACAGTGAATAGAGTTGCATAGAAGTTTTGCACCTCATCTTCATATACCTTAGGCAAGTCCTCCTTAAACAAATTACACCATTGCTAGAATTCCACTATATCCAAAACTTGCCTCATTCCTGCCATCTCCTAGATTTCTAGGTCAAACATACGACCCCACAAGAGTTTCTGAGTTCTCAATCTCTCCTGCCCAAGTCCACTGTCACTTGGTATGGTCTTCATTGAACCAGGTCCTCCCACCGTTTCTCGGTTTCAGCTTCTAGACTTTTCAACAAACTTTCCTTTCCCACTCACAGCAACCAAAGTATCACCTTTAGACAGATCTTCCTTACCCACAACCTTCGTAGATTTTTCACCACTTTTCACAGATGTTTCACTTTGTTTTTCAACAGCTTCCTTGGAAGTACAACCACAGACTTTTTTACCTTCGCATACCTTGTCACTAAAGAACTAGGTTCCTCTATGGCGTCTTCAACAACCTCAAGCACTGGAATGTTTTTATCAACCACAACTTCTCCCAGTTTCATCAATCTCTTCTTCTTTTTCTTACTGCTCCTCTTACTCTTCTGCAAGGCAGACTCAAAAGCCTCTTTCTTCTGCAACCTGGTAGTTGGTCGCTTGGAAGAAGACTCAGGAGTGAAAGCTGGATTTTGTATTTTAAAACAGGCACTAAGAACCATGCCATCTTCATCATCTGCATCAAAAGGAACCTCAATAGGAGTAATGGACTCTAAAGTCTTCTCTGAAAGAGAGTCAGGTTCTCCATCAGGTTTTTCTGGGGCCTTGTCATGAAAAGGAGACACAAAAAGCACCATGGTACCTTCATCTGCTAAAAATGGAGTTTCTTCCCCCTGAGACTCAGGCAGAGGGGAGGGTCCTTCACTCGTAAGACTCTCAGCAGCGATAGCCATGATGTTTTTTGCCACTTCATTTTCTGATGACTCCATGGGAGCCACTGAGTCCAAGACAAAGGAGTTCAAGTACTGATCGAGATCTTCCTCAGAGACCTCTGATGCCTGAGGGGTATCACTTTCCAAATATTCCTTGGTTTGATCAGAAGGAGGAGGAGGAGTAGGGGTAACATTTGGGGAGTCGAAAGTTTCAACACTTGGAAGTGAGGCAGGGTTTGACTAAGGAGCAAGGAGGAAAGGAGATGAAGAGGAAACGGGTGTGAGTACATTGGTATCAGGCGTAGTGGAGTGGTGTAATTCTGGTGATGATGCTAAGGGAGGTGGAGATGTGGGAGTGGTGTCGTTGGCAGGAGAAGGAGAAGATTGTTCGTCGGCCATGGTAAAAGAATTGGTAGACAATTCTGAACAAAATACTGAGATGCAATGAGAGATAATGGTTCAGAACTCTAGGAGTGAGAGGGTTTAATGAAAGGAAGGTCTAATAGTGAGAAGGGAGAGAAACGGGTTCTGAAGAATTTTGAAAACGGTGGTAGGTTTGTGGGAATACGTAACATGCAGAGGGTTGAAAGGATTTGAGAGACAAGACGCGATATGCAGGGTTTGAAAAGTCGGATGATGTGGCAGTTGAATTAATGTTGTTGGCTTTTGAGAAAATCATTAGAAAAACACATTACTACTAACCTGTGGTACAGGAACCGGGTTCCTGACCTGTTTTTGTAAAAAAGATTTTTTTTTTTTTTTGCAACTCTTTTACGCAGTTCAACACTGTACCTAGAACTTCTATAATCATCATGTGTGTCTACCTGCAACGGTATAGATGTGAGTTAGGCTCGGTCAGAAAACACTTTAGCTAATTCTATCTGAGTATGACTTTCATAGCCAGATGAGAAGAACCAGGTTCTCAATTAGGTTTAATTAACCCCAGTGCCATCATATTTCTCTCAAAGTGTTCCCTGCTTAGAGATTTGGTGAAGATATCTGCAATTTGATCTTCAGTGCAGCAAAATTTCATACAGATAAGTCCATTTTCCACATTGTCCCTGAGAAAATGGTGTCTGACATCAATGTGTTTGGTTCTCTTGTGTTGAAACTGGTTCTTTGCCATGTTGAGAGCACTGGTGTTGTCACATAGAAACAGTACACAGTCAATGTATAATCCAAAGTCTTCCAATTATTGCTTGATCCACAGCAGCCGAGCACAGCACGATGCTGCAGCAACATATTCCGCTTCAAAAATAATGTATTGTCAATCTTTCCTCTTGTGAAGCCATTTTCCAAGAGAAGCTTGGATAGCCTCTCATACCAGGCTCGAGGGGCCAGCTTCAATCCGTAGAGTTCCTTATCCAATTTGAATACATACCTTGTATGTTCATGACATTCAAAGCCTGGAGGTTGCTTGACATAGACATCTTCCTTAAGAAAACCATTCAAAAAAGCACTCTTCACATCCATTTGGAATAAGGTGAATTCCATATGTGATGCAAAGGCAATAAGGATCCTAATGGCTTCCATGCGAGCAACTGGGGGAAAATTCTCATCATAATCGATCCCTTCATCCTTATTGTACCCTTGGACAACAAGCCTTGCTTTATTCCTTTTAGTATTTCCATGTTCATCCAGCTTATTCCTGAATACCCACCTGGTCCCTATGATAGTTCTGTCTGAGGATCTAGGTACCATGTGCATTACCTTGTTTCTTTCAAATTGATTCAACTCTTCTTGCATAGCCGTAATCCAATCTGCATCCTTCAAGGCTTCCTTGATATTTTTGGGTTCTATTTGGGATCGAAAGGCTGAGAAGGCTAGGGAATTTATGATTTTTGATCTTGTTTGGACTCTAAAATGAAAGGGGTGATTATATTGTCAAGTGGATGGGAGATTTTGTGTTTCCAATTTGGGACTGGAGTCTGATTGGTAGAGGAACTGGGTACATCAAATGGGTTTCCCTGCACTCCTCATTCTGCTCCTGTGGAGTGCCTTGCATTGCATCTGCAACTTTTTCTTCAGCTTCAGTAGTAGTGATTGGGGTACCAAGTTCCTCTTGAGAAGTGGAAGAGGATGTTACATTGTCTTCACTTGCCTCCTCCATCTGACTCATCATATCAGCCTTGCCATTTGAAACATCAGCGATTTCCCCGGGAACCAATAGTGGTTCATTGTCTTGATCATCCTTGTTTCCTTCCTTGTTAGAAGAAGTTTTCTTATTAAATATCACATGAACACTTTATTCCACACATTGTTTTCTTTTGTTGTAGACTTTGTAGGCTTTACTTTGAGAGGAGTATCCCAGAAAGATTCCTTCATCACTTTTTGCATGAAACTTCCCAAGCTGGACCTTCCCATTGTTGAGGACATAGCATTTGCATCCAAAGGTTATTAGATGAGTTATCTTTGGCTTGCTCCCATTGAGCAGCTCATAAGGGGTTTTGTTCAGGAGGGACCTGATCATGCACTTGTTCACCAAGTAGCATGTAGTGTTTATTGCCTCTGCCCAGAAATTTTTGGCAATCCCACTGTCAATAAGCATATTTCGTGCCATGTATTCAAGAGTCATGTTCTACCTTTCGACAACTCCATTTTGCTGTGGAGTTCTTGGAGCTGAGAAGTTGTGGGTGATCCCATGTTCATTGCAAAACTCATCAAACTTAGCATTGTCGAATTCTGTCCCATGGTCAGATCTGATGCAGGCTACCTTCAATTCCATATTCACTTGGATTTTCTTGACAAAGGCCACAAATACCTCGAATGTCTCATCTTTTGTTCTAAGAAACAATGTCCAAGTGAATCTTGAATAGTCGTCTACAATCACAAAAATATATCTCTTTCCACCTCTGCTTGGTACTCTCATAGGACCACACAGATCCATATGAAGGAGTTCGAGTGGTTTTGATGTGATAACATCCTTTTTTGGCTTAAAAGATGATTTCACGTGTTTTCCTTTAGCACAAGCATCACACACTCTATGCTCCTTGAACCTTGAATTTGGCAGACCACGAACCAGGTCCTTCTATATCAGTTTATTCAGAAGTGAAAAGCTTGCATGCTCCAATCTTCTATGCCACAGTACTGCATCATCATCGACTGCCTTCAGGTAGCTCATATCACCAGCTTGTAGAGATCTAAAATCAGCAACATAGATGTTCTTATATCTTTTGGCCACTAGGACCACTTCGCCAGTTACCAAATTACTAATTGTGCACATTTTAGACAAGAACTCTACTTTGTTCCCTTTATCACAGATTTGAGAAACACTCAAGAGACTGTACTTCAAGCCATCCACATAGTACACATTCTCAATTGAGTGCGAAAGAGACTTCCAACCTTTTCAACACCGAGAATGTACCCCTTGTTTCCATTACCAAAGGATACATTCCCTCCTTGTAGGGCTTTCAGTGAGAGAAAGTCCATGGTGTTCCAAGACATGTGCTTTGAGCATCTACTGTCTATGATCCATTGTAGTCCGCTTCCTCTCATTGTTCCCTACGCATATAAATCATGGGTTATATTTAGGAACCTAAACTAGTTTGGGTCCCTTGAAATAAGGAAAAGGATGGATCAGAGCTTTTCTAGTCCATGCAGGCAAGATATATTTTTTTGCGAGTGGCACCTGGTCCCCTTTTAGTAGTCACTTTTTCAGCAAACACTTTGTTTTTCTGAACAGATTGAACCCTGGACTGAAAATTTTCTTTGGAGTGCCCATTGTTCCCAACAATGGGTACAAAGCCAGTTATCAGGAACAGTGACGTACTTGCTGTGAGGGTTGTAAGGAATTTTCTCCTTTTGGAACTTGATTCCCTACCTATTTCCACTATTATTGAAGTACATAGCAGTGACAGCATCTGAGGACCAAGTTCACTTAAGAGATTTCTCAAGATCAATTTTTACTTTCTCCAATTCAGTTTGAAGTTTCTTGTTTTTCTCGAGTTCACTACATAGACTAGTTTTCACATCATTCAATTCCTTTTCAATCTTGATGTGTTTCTCACTAGCTACTTCCTTCCCTTTCTAAATGCTTACAAGTCCTATGTTCTTATTTGAGTCCCTCAATTGTCTCCTCTAGATCTGTGACTACCACCGAAAAGTCATCCCTTTCTTGCTCAGTGGCTGCAATTTTTCCTGCTAGAGTATTCTTTTCTTTGCTAAGGTTCACTATGGTCCCCTTCAAGTCAACAACCATTACCATCAAGTCATCTCTCTCTTTTTCTACACTATTTATTTTTCCAGATAGAACTTCCCTTTCTTTTTCAAGATTATCTATGGTCTCCTTTACATCAACCACACAGATTACCAGATCATCTCTAGATTGTTCAGCATCTCCTAACTCTATGGTCAAAACATCGTTATCATTAATGAGACTATAATATGCATCAATTAGGAAATTTGCTAATGACATCAATTTCTTAGAAGAGTAGGACTTCAGATTTCTCTAAACATCCCTGAAATTTACCTCATCATTGTCATCATCATCATCGGACTGAGCCATCAATGCAATAACGAATCATATTCCTTTGCTTCATTTTCCACTGCCATCATGGAACTGTTTCCCGCATCTAGTTCCTCTTCTGATTCACTGGAGGATTTTCCCATGCAGCAAGAGCTTGCTTCACAAAATTGTCAGCTGCACTTTTTCGGCTGAATCGTTTGTCAGGAACCGGGTTTCTTTTTACTACTTTGTCAAGGTTGTGTTTGTAGTGCTCCTGCTTCAGAAGTGGGCAGTCTTTGATGAAATGCCCTGACTTTCCGCACTTGTGACAGAGATCATAATTCTTTGGTTTACTTGAGTTGCCTCTCTTTGGTATACCAACATTTCTTCGAACCATCTTTTAAAACCTTTTAGTGAGATAGGCCATGTCACTATCTTCTTCACTTGAGTCATTATTTTCAACCTTGAGCACCAGATTCTTCTCCTTCTTTGGCTCTCTTCTTTCACTGTCTTTCTTTTTCTTCATCTCGTATGTCTTCAGATTTCCAATCATCTCATCCATGGTTAGAGTTTGTAGATCTTTGTCTTCAGTGAGGGAGTTCACTTTACTCTCCCAAGAGCTAGGTAAAACACTGAGAACCTTTCTCACAAGCTTGTTTCTAGGAATAATTTCTCCAATTGAATGAAGCTTATTTATGATAGATGTGAATCTTCTGTGCATATCTTGTATAGACCCATCATCTTTCATCCTGAAAAGCTCATACTCAATGGTGAACATGTCAATCTTGGACTGTTTGACATGAGTAGTTCCTTCATGTGCCGTTTGCAATGCTTCCCATATCTCCTTGGCAGATTGACAGGCTGAGATTCTATTGTACTCATCAGTTCCTATACCACATACCAAGATCTTCTTGGCACGAAAGTTCTTCTCAACAGCTTTTCTGTCAATATCGTTGTATTCTTTTCTGGTTTTCGGTACCATCACTTCAGATTCTCCAACCTTATTCATAGGAACATGTGGACCATCACAAATGACGTTCCACAACTCGGAGTCTTCTGCCATTATAAAATCATGCATACGAGTCTTCCACCAGCTGTAGTACTGACCATTGAATCTAGGAGGCCTGTAGGTTGATTGTCCTTCCTCAAAGTTAGAAGGAGCAGCCATTGAGATCCTTTCTAGGTGTTAACCTTTTAGAAATAACCTGCTCTGATACCAATTGATAGTTTATATGAGTCCACCAACTGTATAGAGACCTGGTCTTATATCAGTTCCCTCAGTGCTAACTACTAAAACAGTATGTAAATAAGACGGGGGATTTTTACGTGGAAAAATCCCAACTCAAGGAGACAAAAACCACGACCTACACTGGTAGGATTTCAACTTCACTAACTTGTAACTAAACTATTACAAGACACTTTGTAATGACTCTATTACAAAGACTTCACCCTCACTAACTTGTAATACACTTACTACAAGCAACTTTGTCACTCACTAGTTATAAATACTTCAACCTATGACTAACTCTAGTAACAAAGCTTCTACGAAAGCAGGATAGGAGTTACAATGAATAACAAACACAAGATTACAACTCAACTAAGGACACACATAGACTCATAATGGAATTGGTCCGTAGTGGAGTTGTCTTCTTGTTCTTGACACACTTGTGACTTCATTGTTGGAGCAAATCTTCAATGCTTGAGGGAATATCACTAAATGCTCACGTGAGTATGTTGTTGCAATACTCCTTGTTATTATACTTCAATGACATCACAAGGATGATGTCCATACTTTGTTGGTACAAGGATCTTCCCAATGGGAAGTGACTGTTGCACTGTTTCTGCACTGTAGCGTGTACAGTTGCAGGCAGTCACTTTCTGCAGTTACTTTCCAGCTGTAGAATTGACTTTGCACTTCTGTCAGGGAAGCATCAAGGGATCAGGTCCCTGAATTGGTTTTTGTGTATCTGAAGTCATACTTCTCACATTTTCTTAAGTCCATTTCTGAATAATTGTACCAAGTATGCATCGGGTCCTTTATCTTATTCTAGACAAGGAATTTAGTAGATCATCAAAATATAAGACTGTGAAACCTTAAGCCCATCACAGGCTATCATTGTTGGTGAGTTTTAGTTTCATCATTGCTGCCCTTTCCCTGTATTTATCTGCTATCAAGGTATATCTCTAACTATGTAGTATAAATCTAGTGTTGGATATTGAATGAATGAAACCATGATTCATTAGTTTGTTTCAAATATTCTTTGATATGTTCTTCGAAGTTTGTATTCTTTCGCATAAATGATTAAATGGTAGCATCCCTATTTGCACAAGAATCATATGCTTCTTGAAATTTCATCTTTAGTGTTTTGTACTTATATGAAGTTGGAAGATGTTGTAGAGTAGTTCTAATGGCCATGCTTTTTTTTTTTGTTTCATGCTCTCTATTAAGTAGCATGTAGATTTCGCAAAGAGAAATAGACGTAATTAACTCTTGGAGATGAGCTAAGAAAGCCGCAACATCCAAAGGTTAAAAGAGACTCGTCATATTGTTTCGATAGTCTTTTCTTCTTAGTCACTGGTTAATTTCTAATATTGTAAGAGAGTCATTAGAATCCTTTATATTCTAGTGAAAGAACTTTGTGAAGGTCTATTTGTATTATCTAATGCTTTGATACTATATTTGCTTTATCTTCTTCTTTTCTGTTAAAAAATTAAATGATTTGTTCTCACTGTCACAATTCTTTTTTGCCACGCAACCCTATTACGAGGTTGAGTTAGAAGAGTTTTTCCAATCAAAGTGACGTTTTCAAAAGGGATTATTTATTATTTGGAGTTGCCACTTGGAATTGAGTTTTGGTGTTCCAAGTCACTTTTTATTTGAATCCCCTTTCAAACGGAAGGTTTGACTCTTA